>JAQQAE010016060.1:0-11871 GCA_029823295.1 Pseudamia nigra
GTTTAATGGTTGTTTGCAATAAATTGCTTACTCAAATTTTTTTCTTGTCTCACTCCCAATTCTTCTTTTTGCATTTTGAAGCACTACTTAGAACCTTCTTTAGATCCAACAGTGCAAAATGTACATTCTTGCAATTTTTGAACTGGTCTTAAAATTTTGATCAGGAGTGTATATATGTGTATGTATATGTGTGTATGTACAGTATGTATCTCAGAAACAGATTTTGCTATTTTCAAAAAAATATCTGGTTTTGTTTTGCAAACCATCATTGCTTTCATGCTCATTTCACACCGTGACCCAAGTTTTATGGAGATGGGTTGTGTCTAAGCCTAAAATGGGGACAAGTGATGCATGGGTAAATTTGGCCTGTTTGACTATTTAAGGTAAGCAGTGGATGTGGATGGTTCTAGTGTTAAAAGCAGCATCAGTTTCCATCTGTCTTTCTGTCTGTAGCTGGTGCTGCAAATGATCTTGAAGTAATGTGTACAAATGTAAATATGCGTTTTCACTCTGTAATCATGCAAGCAGCCATGTTCAAGTGTGCATGAACTCATGGACTGCTATTTCTTCACAGACCCTATATAGATGCCTAGATTTTTTGTCCATAGCTGCACAGATGTTGTTTACGCCCAGTATCCCCCACAGGCTCCATTTATAGATTCAATCATTAATAGGTTCTCAGAAGATTATACAGCTCAGACTATATGGACTTGTAATAATATGTTGCTGTTTTTGTCATCCTCAGGGCCAGAGCTGCTGTCCCTAATCCTCTTCACCCTAATGGCTCTATTTGCTGGGGAAGAAAAAAATCCCTTTGTGCCCAAGATGGAGAAAAAGAAGATCAAGAGGGAGAAAAGAGAATGAGAAATCACCCTGAGCCAGAAGGAACCCTCTGAGTGGTCACATGTTTCACCTGGGTTCCAACAAGAGTGCTGATGGCAGAAGCACTAAATACTGTAGGTCTTGTTCAGGTGAGGGGTCCATCTGACACACTCCCCACTGCTCACCCACCTACCCCTTCCCCCAGCCGCCCCAAGCCATATGACTCTGTTTATATGTTGTTGTTGTAAGTATGTGTGCAATTACATAAACATGAAACACTCTTTTACAATATTGTAAGCAATATCAGTGTATTATTCAGAATTCAGACACTGAATTTTGTGGTGAAGATGCAGGACAGGTTTCTTCTGATGACTCTTCCATGATAGCCATATTTGTTCGGGTGTCTCTGAACGATTCAACAATGAACGACAACTCCATAGTTTGCAGGATCTACCTGGAGGACTTCTGCGGTCAAACAGGGGGTCTGACTTGCTTTTCTATCAATCCTACCAGCAGTTCTTTCTAATACTTTTTTTGGTCTTCCAGACCTTATCTTGACTTCTACTCTAAAATTTTAGAAAACAAAAATAATACACTGATATTGGTTAAAATATTGCAAAGGAGTATTTCATGTTTAACTTTATGCCTTTTGGAGGTCATTTCATCTTCCACTTAACTGTTCACATTAGCAGGAACTTTTACCGGGGGTGCCCAAACTTTTGATCCCACTGTATGGTAAAAAGAAAAAGAAATCTCCAGATAAAAAACTTGCATGTGTGAACTATTATTTATTCTCTGTCTCATCTCTGTATGCTGCTGTTGCAAAGAAATTTCCCCAATGTGGGATAAATAATGTCTTATCTTATCTTAACAAATCAAGAAGAGTTTTGAAGAGACCAAAACTTGCAAAAATTGGCTTACGTAGTAATTTATCACTTAACTGTTTTTTTTGTATGCTACAGGATCCTGATATTTGACAGTCTGTGGGGGAGGGACTTTACATTTCTAAACTTTATATCATGATATACAGTTAACGGGGCACTAGACAATCTGAATGAGTGGCAGAAGATAGTGACACCTTCACCCATGGCAGCAGAGACCCTGACCTGTCTGTTCTGATCACTCTATACCAGGGGTGCTCACACTTTTTCATCATGTGAGCTACTTATAAAATGACCAGGTCAAAAATGATCTACCTACTGGAAATTTGGTTTGACTGGTGAAGCCCTGTCAATCAAGTGACAGGATAGTTGATAGGCTGACGTCTATTTTTTTAAATGTTATGCAAGCTACCGACACTACCTGGGCGAGCTACCGGTCGACGATCGATGTAATGACCCCTGCTCTATACAAAGATCTGACAAGAGAGAGCAACAAATCATGAGCTCATGTTTTATTCATTTTCACCTAAGGTCCTTCATATTTTATTTTTGTTTTTTGCTCATTTGTGTAAATTTTTTCTTTTTTTGTGTTGATTTTCTGTTCATTTTTGTCCATGTTTGGGTTGTTTTGGTTTTTTTTTTTTTTCATTTTCTCAATTATTTGGTTCATTTTCCTCATTATGGTCCAGTGTTGTTCAATTTGTTGATTTTATTTTGGATTTTCTGTCAATGTTGTGAAATTTTGCTTGAATCCTGTTCACTTTCGGAATTCTTTTCATCAGTTTTGTTAATTTTATCATTGTTTCATTCTGCTCATTTTTGTTCACTTGGTTGATTTTGTTTATTCTTGAACTTCAGTTTGGTTCACTTTATTGAATATTTGTTTAATTTGTATACATTTTATTGATTACTTTTTCTTTTTTGTTCCTTTTATTGAGTTTTTGTCTTTGTTCATTGTTGGGTCATTTTTGTTGATTGTTTTGATTTCTGTTCATGTTTTTATTATTTTGGCCACTTCTGGTGATTTTCTTGAACATTTTATAGATTTTCTGTGCCTTTTCTCATCATGTCACTGATTTTGTTGCCCAGTTTTGCTGATCTTCCTGATTATTTGGTACATTTTTTTCTCTTTCTTTCGATGGCGAGAGCAGCGTATGAGAGGTGATTTTCAAAAAGGGAAAAAAACAAGGACAGATGAAACAATGATGTGACAACGAGACAGAAAGAAAGAGACAAAATGAAAACAAATGTCATGGGTGAGCGTTTCTGGAGCGTGGGAGTCTGCATGGAGAAAAACCACCACACACACACACACACACGTTTGTATCTATACCCCTGTGGTACTTTCAAATGATGTAATGCATTCCCATAATGCACCCTGGTGTAAATTTAGGGTCAGGTCCCAGAATGGATGTTGGAGCCTTTTCACTGTGAATTATTTGGTTCATAACTAACTGTTCTCTTAATTATTTTTCCTACTTTTTGTTTTATTCAATATTTTGTTCACATTCTGTTCATTTGTTATTGCTTCCTAAATTATGGGGTCACTGTTGTTTGTTGCTTTTGTTTTTTGCTCATTTTCATTTTTATTTTGTTCATTTTGAGGATATTTCATCAGTGTGCTTGGTTGTTTTGTTCACTTTCTGATTACTTTTGTTCACGTTGTGGATTACTGTGTTCATTTGTGTTCACTCTCTTGGTTATTCTATTTATTCTATACTCATTCTGGTTCATTTTGAGGATATTTTGTCAATTTTTATTGTTTTTATTGGCTTCATTTGTTTTTTGACAATGTTTGATATTATTGTAGATTAAAGTGTTAATGTTTTTTCCATTGAACTGATTATTTTGTTCATTTCTTCCTCGTATTTGTTGATTTTGACAATATCTTTCACATTTTTTGATTATTTTGTTCATTTTTTGGATTTTTTTGTAATTATTGTGAATTGCTGTGTTCATTTTCCCTTTGTGTTAATTATTTTGTTCAGCTTTTGCTCATTTTGTGTTCATTTTCATTACTTTTTGTCAAATTTCATGGTTGACATGCATTTTGTTGATTATTTAGCTCATTTCTTGATTACTTTTTAAAATATTGTAGATTATTGTATTAATTTTACAAAAAATTTTGTGTTTGAGGATTTTTGGTTAATTTTTTTCATTCTTCTGATTATTCTGTGTTAATCTTTTGGTCATTTTGTTGATTAACTGCCTCGTAAATGTATGAAATATGAAATGTTAGATTCTGCAGAGGTCTGGGTTTTTCCTCCCCAAAAAGATGAAATTTTCCTAATTTTCTTAAAAAAAAATCATAATAAGAAGTCCCCACAGGTTGGTGTGGATTTAGGTTTTGGTCCCCAGTGGGATATAAACACAAACACTCAGAGACTCACTTTTATCTCTGCTCTGTCATTCGCTCTCTCGCTCTCTCTCTCTCTCTCTTTCTCTCTGTCTCTCTTTTCATCCCACTCTCAGTCATGTGCCAACAGAACGCGAGCCACGCTGATGAGTGTGAGTGCCATGCAGGAGAACTGCACACAGGACACGTACATACATATTGTGTTGTTTTTGCACATCTGAAAAATGCATAATATTCCTACCAGCTTCTGAACCATGTAGCTGATGAGTAGGAGTACTGACAAGAATCTGGTCAAATGATACAGATGTATGATTCATTACATTCAAGATGGTTCTGTAAAAATAAAACAAACATACTGTTATTATTGAGAGATGATTTGCAGTTGTGAGTTGAGTCTTGTTTGGTTTTGAAAGACAAATGCAAATTTTAGCCTGAGTATGATTGGTTGTAAAATGTGATGCTTGAAAATGCATATTCTAAAGTGTCACATTTAGAACTATATTGGCTGGTGAATGTGGGTCTAATGCACTTCTGCTTAATTATGATTGGTTGTGATCTGTGATGTCACACATCATAAAAATCTAAAATGACTTGTCGTTCCTGTGGGCCAGCTTGCTGTGGAGATTTGTCAGATCTGGTCGCACTGCACATGTTTATATTTTCACAGCTTGTATTTTACATCGCTTAGTTTCTATAAATTGAAAACAGGGGTCAACATTTTTCAGGCCAAGAACCCCCAAACTAATGGAGAGTTGGTGCAGGGACCCCCTATTCTATATACTATGAAACTGTGTTTTGTACTGAACTGGGCCTAGTGCCATGTATAAATGTTTCTTGTTATTGTTCATTCAATATTTAACTATTTAAATAACACACAGATTCATAAATTCGTGTTTTTATTTTAAACGTGCAAGTACGGGGAGGAGGGGGTCGTACCATGGCAGTTATAAACATACCTTGTCAACTGATTCCAGTGTCAGTGTCAACATCCTCAATTATGTTATAATCATACATAAAAACTATACCAACCGACATTTTTATTTTAAACATAAATGTAATCCTTAAGCGAGGGGGGGACAACCTTTCTTTGGCTTGCAAGTTACTTTTACTTTATATGTCAATATGATGTACCCACATTAGGAAATGCTACATGCATACATAACAATTCACCATAAACACAGAAAATGAAGGGTCTGACTTAACATTTCCATTAGGATCCAGAAATGACTGAAATGGTCAGACAGAAGATTACTGCCTCCACCACAAGAAAAAATTTAGTGAATATAAGTTCTCATATAAATTACCTACACGTCCAGTAGAAACACAGACTGGAGGTTTGTCTTACGGAGAGAAATTGCACTTTTTGCTAAAACTCTGTTAAGAAGAACTTTGAAAGCGACATGTTGTAGCTGTTATCAGACTCAAATAACAGCTCCTCATACATCTATGAACCAGAGTGCACACTGATGGGTGAGAAACAGTCTTACATGCAGCACTGTGTAGTTAACAAGGCATCACTCTCGTAGCTCTGTAACTCAGGATAACACCTGGTGAACACACTGGGTACATGTAACACACCTCTGGACCACTCTTCACCAGTGCGTAATCCACATGCAGAAAGAGACGTTTGAACTCACTAACCATGTAGGGTTCTGTGCAAATTTCATGCAAACCTATTAATCAAAGATGCAGTACTAATTATATGTTGACCTGAGTGCATTTAGTGCTTCACAGTGAAGCCTGTAATGCATTAAGTTTCACATTAGTTCATGCAGGGAGAGAAGTCCCAGCTGGTCTGACCTTTTTTCGTCTGGTCATTCTCGACTTCACCCTTTATATGACAAAATTAGAGCACATTAACACTGTGGCCACATTCAGTTATTCCTGCCTGAGCTGCAGCACACATAACAATTCACTCCACATCTATGCATCATGAAAAAAAAATCCATCTCCCCAGCCTCCTGCGAAATACAAACGAATATCATCTCAAGGAATAGATTTCCCACTTATACCTTATTCAATTCAATTTTCAATTCAGTTCTATTTGTATAGCGCTAGTCATTCACTGTAAACTCGTGATGTCGAGCTGTGCAAGGGGGCTCTGTGATCTCATGCACAATGTCATGCTTGTGCTTGTTTTGGAGCATCACTCAAACAGAATCATACTGTACATCATTCCTTATATATGGCTTATTTTACTTTGTACACTGCTTGGCCAAAAAAAAGTCACACACTAATATTTTGTTGTTCTGCCTTTAGCTTTGATTACAACACACATTTGCTGTGGCATCTATTCAATATTCTGCCATGTCTCAACATTTATTTACATCCAGAGTTGCATAAATTTTTTTGCCAAGATTTTGATGGGAGAGGCGGACCACTGTGCAAAGCCTTCTCCAACACATCCCAAAGATTCTTAGTGTAGTTAAGGTCTAGACTCTGTGGAGGCCAATCCATGTGTGAAAATGATGTCTCATGCTCCCTGAACAGCTCTTTAACAACTTCAGCCTGATGAATGGCACAGTCGGCACTAGGCATGATGGGTGCATCACTTCATCTGCCTGTCTTCTTACCCTGATGCGCCCATCACTCTGGAACAGGGTAAATTGGGACACATCAGACCACATGACCTTCTTCCATTGCTCCAGAGTTCAATCTTTATGCTCCCTAGCAAACTGAAGTTTTGTTTTCTGATTAGCCTCACAGATAAGTGTTTTTTTAAGGCTACACAGCTGTTCAGTCCCAATCCCTTGAGCTGCCTTTGCATTGTGTGTGTGGAAATGCTCTTACTTTCACTATTAAACATAGTCCTAAGTTCTACTGTTTTTTTTTACAATTTGATTTCCCCACACATTTAAGTGATTACTGGTCAAGATCATTCAAGATTTTTTTCCAACCACATTTTTTCTTTGAAGATGATGGTTCCCCACTATCCTTATATCACTTGTTGCTGAAACATAATCACCCATGGAGAAATTAGGCCCGTAAGTAGGCCCGTACCTATTTGCTTAGTTGAATCCAGGTGGTGACCTTTTTTTTTTTTGGCCAGGCACTGTATATGTATCAATTCTGCATGAATTGAAACATTTCTCTGCATATCAGCACACAGACTGATCCAAAAATGGAAACTGGAGAAACAGTGAAACCCACAAGCTGTGTGTCTCTAACAAGCACAAGCTTTTTGACTTGGTAAACGTCATCAGAATCACTCAACAAAGTCATTTTACAGTATTGAATTGAATAAACTTCTTTTAACCCTTTCAGGGAAATTCAGTTGACCAGATCACACCATAGCATGAAGATGTTTTCAGTGTTCACCCTCCTCAGTCTGCCATTATCTGTGGTGTTGAACAGTCTGATTGCAGTCACATGAAAGATCTTCTATAACATTCAGTCCTGCAGTGTAGTGATGTTAGTCGTCCGCTGCAGCTGCTCCATTGTTGGGACAGAATGAGGTGAAGAGGATGGTCAAGGTTGTCTATGGTGTCCTCTAACTTCTTGTGTGTGCAGCTGTCCACCACAGCCCCTAGTGAGTACAGATGTAACCAGTATCGTCATATATTGTCACCACCTCAATGTCCACACTGTCAAAACTGACTGGAATTGACCATATTTGGACAAATGGAGTTGTCAAGTGGTTTTTGGATGATGCCAGCTTACTGATTTGGCAAAACTTCATCAGGATGGTTCAACAAAGTCATTTTATAGTGTTGCTAGTGTAACCTCTATAACCATAACTATAGTTGAGGTCCAATTTGGTATGACTCCGATGGTGAGTTGAGTTACCATAGCAACTTGTCAATCAAATCAAAGTGCAGGAGTGATTTGCGGGATTATTTTCCATAATATCCTAAAAATGGGGCAAAAATTTAAAGATGGACCACCAGTTCACTTACTAGAGGGATCAAATAAAACGACTGACACCATGATGATTTGTCAAAAATGTATTCACTTGGTGTTTTCAGAGAGAAGTCCAATATAACTCTATGGGAGTCAGTGGATGGCTTCCCAACAGCCACAGGAGGTATTACAAATTTAAGTTACTTCTGCATTGGCCTCAGTGTACAACCTTAAGAAAATAAAGTCTCTAAGAAGTCTGGGGCAACCTGACTGGGATAGTGCCTTTGGGATGTTACAGGCAGTGTGGACCATCAAACAAGTTGTCAGAGAAGTAAATGTCCATCACTCCACAATAGTGTGTTTACTACCATCACGTTAGCAGCCTATTGGCACACACAATAGACCAGGACATGCATAGACACAAGTACATTTATTTTTTGTTTGTTTTGTAACTGATGAAGTAAGACTTTCATTAAAAGGTAATGAGGAACAATACGTGAGTGATTATTTACATACAACACAAACTACACTGATTTTACAAGTATATGTACTGTAGTGGTGCATTATTAATTCTCTTGACTGTACTTTACTGTTCCCTGTTACCTGCACTGATAAGCTCATCTATGCCCTTGTATGTAGCTGTGAAGTCAGTTTCTTTCCTCCACTAGACTGTTTTTGCAGCCTAATGAAGTGATCAGTTTTCACTTCCAGTCAACTCCCCTCCCATTAGAGAACATGTGGCTCTCTTCTTTCCAGTTATCCAGATAACTGTCTCTCCTTCCCTTCCTCCTTACAACATGTGTAAATAAAGACAAGGACTTGCAGCTTCCCAGAAAAGCTGACAGAAAGCAGACATGTTTTTCAACTTCTGAATAAAATAACGTTCCTGGCCGACAGATGCTGCATGCCACTGTCGCTGCATGTTCCCGGGAAGGTGGAAGAGTTCCAGCTCAGACTGTCACCGAAATGGAAAAATATTTCTATCTGTGAAAGCCTTGCCTTCAAAACAAGAGGAATGTTTTGCAGCTGCAGGAAAAGTGTGAGGCAACCTTTAGAGTGGTGTGCATATGGCTTTACCCTGCAGGCATTATTCTCATTAAGGAGCTAAAGAGGTAGCGCTTCAGTACATGGTGATTACTATGTTCCTTTAAACTCGAAATAATCAGCACAGGGAGGGAGATGATTAAATCTGGTTACTCACAGGAACACTCCTACACGTATGAGGATGTAAGTTCCGTTTGAACATCAGTGGGGAGAGTTTTATTCAGGCATCTGTGGCTCCTCCAACTTTTGAACATCAAATACTTAATTTTCTGTGTTAATGGTGCATCAGTTAGTTCCTTTTCTGTGTAAATTTGTGAGCAAAAAAAATAAAAATGACCACAATAAGAAACTAAATGAGCAAAAATTGGACACAAAAAATCATTATAAAATGATATCTCTACATTTTGGGGCTGTAAATGAGCAAATGTACATTTAATTGCATTTTGCGTGTCTTTATCTGGTGAAATGTAAATAATGAATAGAATATGTAGGAATGAAGACTGAGCTTATTTTAGGGAATAAGCACAAGATTTACAAAAATCATCAAAAAATAACCCACAAAATGAACAAAAATGCTGAAAATAATCAGGAAAAATAACAACAAAATGAACAAATACAAACAAAACTGAATGAAAAGGTTAAGGAAATGAGAACATTAACTGAAAATATGGTGACAAAATATTGCACAAAATGTCCTTACTAAAAAGCTGCATTTTGTTACCAAAGTAATGCACAAATGAACCACATTTTCTACACAATAAACAAAAATGATCAGAATGAGCAACAAAATGAACAAAATTGAGAAAACTAAAAAACTAATCAAGAAATTTAGCAAAAATAAACTAACTAAGGCATAAAATGAGAGAAAATGAACAAAATAAGCAACAAAATGAGACAAAATGTACAAAATAATCAAGACAATGATGAGAAATGAATGAAACAAGCAACAAATGAACTGAATAATTAAGAAAATAAGTAAGACAATGCCAAAAATAAACTACAGAATAAGCAACAATATGGGGAAAAAATGATCAAAAGTAATTAATAAATGGGACAAAAATTAACAAAATGAGCAACAAAAAAAGAAAAAAATACAAAATATCAAGAAAATAAACAAAAATGAAAAAAAGTGATAAAATGGGGAGAAATGTACAAAATAATCAAGAAAACAAAGAGAAATGGATAAAATAAGCAACAAATAAAAACAAATAAACTGAACAATATGAGAAAAAATTAACAAAAATAATGGGTCAAAAATTAACAGGATAAGCAACAATATGAATAATGAAAAGAAATGAATATAATAAGAAACACAATGAGAAGTAAATGAAAGAAATAATTAGGAGCATGAAAAAATAAGCCATAAAATCACACATAATGCACAAAATAATCAGGAAAATGAAGAGAAAATTAGCAAAATAAGCAACAATATGAGAATAAATGAAAAAAATAATTAATAAATGGGCCAAAAATGAACAAAATAAGCAACAAAAAGAGAAAAAATGAACAAAAAGTACCAATAAATGGGCCAAGAATGACAATACAAACCCCACAAATGCAAAATAATCAAGAAAATGAACAAAATTGAAGAAAAATAAGCAACAGAATGAGCAAGGTTGAAAAAAATTACTAAAATAATCAAGCAAAATTGACAAATTTGAAGTTAAAAAACAAGCAAAAAAAAAACCTCCCTAAGATGAACAAAATAGTCAATACAATCTCCGAATGGAAAAATATTAACAAAAGGGAAATAATAAAATAATTTTTTAAAAACAAAAGACATTTATCTGAAGCCAGAACCCAAATTTGAAAATGAGGCCTTCATCATAATTTACCAAATGCTACTAATACCCCCCTCCCTGGGAGCCTGCTTTGATATCTACCCTATGCACCCGCACCATCCACGATGCAACCAACGCATGCAACTCCAATAACATTCCATATATATATGAGTATGAACACACATACGCACCCACGCAGAGGTCACAAGATGGGAAAATGCAGCTGAATTATTCAAAATCCCAAGAAATGCCTAAATGAGAAAGAAGAAGCCGGGGGAGAGGAGGGAGAAAGCAGCTGAGAGAGAAGGCGCGAGTCAGCAGTCCGCCACAAACGAAGACAGAGGCACAGCTTGGAGGATTTAACCATCACTGTAGGCCCGACAAAAGAATTTCTGGTCCTGTGAGTGTTTGTGTGAGTGTTATTGTGTGTGTTTGTGTGAGTGTTATTTCATCGGCAGCGCACGTCTACAAGGATTGAGTTCTGGGGAATTTGTGTAAAACCGCAGCAAAGCACAGGCTCTCTCTTAGTTTGACTAGTTAGTTTTTGCTCAGAGCATGGACAAAAGGAATTTAAGCTCTAAGAATTAAAAAAGAGAAAAGTGTTTAGCCTGTTGGGAAGTATTTGCTCCTTTACATGTACCTGAATAGTTTTTTCAAATAAATGTACTCCAGAGATTAGTTGTTCTTCAGAATACTTTTTATTGTAAAATGTGATGATGCAAATCAACAAATATGTCAAATAAGCTAAATCTTCATTCTTATATACAATATACACTGCCTGGCCAAAAAAAAGTCACACAATCTAATATTTCACTGGACCACCTTTAATATTTAATACGCTTTGATTGCGGCAGACATTTGCTGTGTCATCATTTCCGTTAAGCTTCTGCAATGTCACAACACTTATTTCTGTCCACAGTTGTTGCATTGATGATGGAGAGTCGGACCTCTGCAGAGTCTTCTCCAGCACATTCCAAAGGTTCTCCATGGGGTTCAGGTCCGGACTCTGTGGAGGCCAATCCATATGTGAAAATGATGTCTCATGCCAGGCAGTGTCTCTTACATGTAAGTGTCCATCCATCCATCCATCTTCTACCGCTTATCCGTGGGGTCGGGTCGCGGGGGCAGCAGCTTGAGCAGGGAGTCC
>JAQQAE010016061.1:0-11870 GCA_029823295.1 Pseudamia nigra
CCCCACACACACACACACAAATAGTGTCAGCGTGTGATTTAAAAGTCCGATGCTTCTTCTCATGGAGCAATGGTTCAGGTCCGTTCCGCTCTACCATCCCTGTCAAACTGCTGGTGTGTTAAAACTCACTTCATGTGTCTTCTGAGTTCTGACTTCTGTGTTCTCAAGCTGTGTTCTGAATCCCTTGTCTCAGTTACCGTGTTCACACAGCTGTTTAAATCAACTTCGCTACACACAGCTGCATCTCATTACGCTGATGAGAGTTCACAAACCACACCCCCATCCTCCAAAATGTGTGTCAGTACTTCCCTGAGCTGAAAACCCGCACCTATGGAAACTTGCACCATAACACGCATACATGCATGTAAATCATGGAACGGGAACACAGAGAAGTGCTTCACCTCGAGGCTGATTCCCCAGCGGCCATTTGCTGGTTCTACATTCCAGCCCAGAAAGAATTTTCTCCATAGACCACAGTGATAAAAGAGACATCTGTAAAACTGCTGACAGGACACCTACAGCTACATAGAATGTCAGGAATTACTCTTCTTATGATCAGTTTTTATAACATGAATGTTTGAAATGTTTTAAATTGTCTCTAAGCTTAAAAATGGCTTTTAAAATCAAAAATGTCACCTGCACTGTACAGCCTGGGCATTGGTCAATCGGGAAGGTGCAGGAGGGGCAATGGAAGCACAAAGATACCTTCATAGCCATATTATATGTACAGTTGGCCACATAACATCCAAGTAATTTTTTTTTTACTTCATCACCAGTGATGTCATGTCCAAATGGTTTAAAAGATCCTTTATATAAATTCACAGCTATAGAGCTTGGGAATTCACAAAGCACTCCGTGACATGGCACCTTGTTTTTGTTTGGAGAATTGTAAACAAACAGAGAGAGACTGGCATCAAGCAGCACAGATACAAAAGATAGAAAAAAAACAAACATAAACTCAGCTGTGATAATTTAAAAAGTTGATATCTGCAGTTGAAAGTAATTAAACAAAAAGGCAAAACAGAGGTACTTTTGGAAAATAAATTCAGTTGAAGGAATTGATCCGTATGTGCACACAGTAGTTGAATGACTTTGCCAAGCTAGCAATGGTAACGTCTCCACATATCTTGTTTGTGGACTTTGCGTACACATTACAACAATAAAAAAATGACAAGTCTGTCAAGGCACATGTGCAATTCACAAATGACTGGATACAAAATCTGAAAATATTTAAAGCAGAAAATCAGAAGACCATCATACTTCCCGAGCTGTTGCTTCTCTGTCTCTCTGCCGCAGACACTGTCAAATTAACTTCAAGTGAAATAAACATCATTTAACACTGATTTTGTTATATAAGATAAATATAAAATGTTACATTTTAGGTGTTTTAGGCCATTCAGTTCTGTTTGTTAGCACCAACAACTTTTACAAGCTGAAAAACTAAAAAAAGCGCACGCCCCTCGGCTTTTGTTCTCCGGCAGAGTCATGCGAAAGATTATTGCAATCGATAACACAGCAACCGACATTGTAAAAAGGGATCTAATATTGAAATTTATTAGAAATGGAAGCTATTTTCATACAATCTTGCCAGCTGTGCGAGTTGTACATAAGTCCCAAAATGTATTACGTTGGTGACATCACATTCCCAAGCCCTATACATATGGCTGACCAACCAGGTGCCATCAGTAGATTGCTCCCCCTACTGGTGATCAAGTGAAGTCAAATCTTTCTGATCAAGTGATAAGTTTTATTGCGGCGCTACATCACTTAAATAAGCCACAGTAACATTATTCATCATTTCCTGTCTTTTTCAAATGCAGTTTGTTGCATTACCCATTGTACAATATTCAAGCTCAGAGCACAGAGGAAAACATGCCAAAACACCAGCCGGAAGCTTGCAAGTACATGTGCAATTAACAGCTGATGTGCGCTGTTCCATAATTGCATGAAATGACTATGTGACTCATTCAATTTGTAACTGACATAAATAACAAACCTGATGTATGAAATAAACAAAAACAGAAGAGTAAAACAAACAAAAACCTATTACCTGTGGAAGATATTGTGCCTGATTCTCTAGGCTGGTGGAATGGTAATGGATGGACAATGATGGCAGTGGAAGCAATCTCCTCATAGTAAATGAATGTACATCTGCTGGTTTGTTTCCCCCAAAGAAATCAAGAGGAAAAACCCCATCAATTAGCAGGCACACACAGAGACACGGTGTGATGGGAATGACAATAATCAAGGCCACCTCCTCCTCTGCAGTAATGTCAAGCATCCAGCTGGTAAAGAAGCCCAAAAACAAGGGCCAGTAATCCATCAATTTCTTCCGAAGAGAGAAATAGTAACAAATCTGTTAGTTCATTTTCACTTGTGGATGAAAGTGTGTTTGATAATTTGTGAGAGAATAGTGTTCTTGTTTTTTTCATGCTTGATTTTATTAATATCAGGGCTCTGTGTGATATGAGCAGCAACTGATGAGATAGTGGGGCGCTTGATATCAATGTATGGAAATATGGAACCACACTGTGAATGTGAGTGTATCCAAATGCTAAAATGGGTGCATAGAGCAGCAGGTGAACCTACACCCACCTGAGGACCCCACAGCGAGGTTCCATATTTGCCTAAGGAACAGCAGAAGGCCTTATCAAAAGCCCGGGAACAGCAAAAACCTCAGCTGCACAAAGGACTCCTCAGAGAGAAAAGAATCTCTCATTTAAAGTGACGACTGCTGCATCTGTTTACTCTGTTTGTTCTAATTCCGCACAACTGAGACTAGAAACTGGATGGAAATACAAAACATACACAGCTCTCTAATGCCACATTAGCTCCCCTGGCTTTGTCATGATGTGACAAGTACATTGTGCACACGCTGACAGATGAGGTACAACAAAGATCACATACAAATACATATATATATATATAGACGCTGTGTGCATGTTAATCTGTTGTATTACTTAAAAGTGATGGATCTGACATGTCTGGTAAATTCTTTGTGGCACCCTAATCCTCATTTTCACATAATATTTTGCCTCGTCTTAAGATGTGTTAAAAACATACTCCTAATGTGATGCAAAGCTCAAGTTAGTTGAATTTGCCAAAGCCCTTTTTTGTCCCAAATAGCTTGAAGAAAATAAAAGAAAAGAAAAAATGCAAACCCTACATCAAAAGTTCAGGATGTCTTTTGTTGCTTTCCTTTCGCTCTCTATTATTGCACGATGGGCTCTAAAAGTATTTAATCCGATACACAGGTTTATAAAATATGCAGGAAGTATGATGAGAGCGCATTTCATTCCACACTTCTGCTCCGTTAATCCTTGCACTATTATTCACCCAGTGCTCGAAGTAGAGGCCACAGCATCTTGAAGAAGATTAGAGCTGACAAAATTAAAAGTGAAGAAGGCAATGATGTTCAGCCTTTAAATGGTTTGTATTTAGAGAGCAACTCTACCATTAACCTTGGTGAACACTTCATATTTACAAAAAGTCAACACACCCCTGTTCAAATGCCAGGTTTTGTGATGTAAAAAAATTGACACCAAGATAAATAATTTCACACCTTTTTCTACCTTTAATGTGACCTATAACCTGTACAATGCAATTGAAAACAAACTGAAATCTCTCAGGGAGGTGAAGTAAAAATAAACTGATATAATGAGGTTGCACACGTGTGCACACCCTCTTATAACTGGGGATGTGGCTGTGTTCGGTTTTAACCAGTTACATTCAAACTCATGCTAAATTGGAGTCAGCACACACCATTTAAAGTGCCTTTGACTATCCCCAACTAAAGTCCAGCTGTTGTATTAGGCTTTTCCTGAAATTTTTGTAGCCACATCTTCCAGCATAAGCCATGGTCTGCAGAGCGCTTCCATAGCATCAAAAGGGATCTGACCCTGAGCACAAATGGACAGACAAAACTTTTTTTTATTACCATGTGACCTTGACCTTTGTCCTTTTTCTCTACAGAAACATAGCCCCATGAGCACTCTGGTCAACTTGTATTAATGGTGCACAGTGGATTTTGAATGCAGGGGAAACTGGAGTACCTGGAGAAAACCTAAGCAGGCATGGGAGACCATGCAAACTCCACAGAGAAATGTTCTGTGCCAACCCCAGGATTCGAACCCAGAACCTTCTTGCTGTTATGCATGTGTGCCAATCTGTGTGCAAAGCTTAATGGCACACAGGTTGATCTTAGTGGGTGGATGGACAGACAGCACGGGCAGCCCTATCCACACCTTGACTTGAGGGGCATGAGCAATAATCAAGGAAGACAATGTAGACATATTATTAAGACAGTAGTTGAATAGCTGTGGAATGTTGTCATGCAGAAGAAGTTATTAAACATGATTTATAATCAGTGGCAAGTGTCTGCATTTGACTGAAATTATTTTACTCCTTACATTTTAACACAAACATCTGTACTCTCTAGCCCTTACAGTTTTTTTTTAAAAAAAAAGGCTTGTTATTTTATTTTTAATGTATTTAAGGAATGCTATTTTTTTATTTTGCATGATAGCATGCAATCCCAACATCAAGACCAGTTTGACCTACAGGAATGGGACAATAACACATAGGAAAGTTGACCTCTTGATATGTAGAGCAGTTCATATCACACAGGATGAATATAGTAGCGTAAAAGACAAACCAGACAAGCGAAGGAGAGTTGACCGTGGGGAAAAGGTGTCATTTATTTTATAAGACATTAGAAACCAGCAGAAATTATCCTGGCATGGATGATGTGAAGTTCAGGAGCTTTGCACCTCCATTGCTTTTCACATCATTCACATGGGCAGGTGATTGGTGTCCTAAATTTTGACTATCAAAGTCAAGTCTGACAGTGTATAGAGTGATAAGTTGATTTAATGTCATATCATGCCATATCATGTCATTGCCACGTATAGTCAGTGAACCTCAGATAAACTGTGAAGCATTATTCTAAGATATACTGAAAAGTGGTAATCCTTTCCATCTGCATCAATCAAAACATCTTGGTTTTCCTTGGAATAGTGTTTTCTGCCCTTGCATGATTGCTTGCGTCACAATAAAACTACATAGAAAATCTCTAGACTGCTTGTCCGAAGCCATTCTTTTGCCATTAGAAACACTTTTAAATTCGACCCTTTGAGTACATTGAGCTTGTACTTTTGAACTTTACCTGAGTTAAGAATTTGAATTATGTTAGAGCCACCAAAGTATTTTTAGCATCAAGTAGGGCAGCATGATTTGGTGAAATAGTCCTTGCCATTATTGTGGGAAATATTGTGCTTGGCCGTAAAACAAATTTTACTCACTCACTGGGAAATACCAAGTCAACCATACAAACTACCATAAAAATGCATAAAATGAAAAAAAAAATTCAAATCATACAATAGAAAGTT
Organism: Pseudamia nigra; assembly: GCA_029823295.1. Classification (NCBI taxonomy): domain Eukaryota; kingdom Metazoa; phylum Chordata; class Actinopteri; order Kurtiformes; family Apogonidae; genus Pseudamia; species Pseudamia nigra. The sequence continues at coordinate 5,388 of JAQQAE010016061.1, forward strand.
GTGACAGTTTTACCCTGGATCTGTTATTGTACCACACAGGTTGTGTTGTTTTTCCCCCAATTCTGACAATTAGATTGCACTAAAACATCCTAAATCTGAATCTATAATTGCAAATATAGATTTCTTTGCAGATTATTCAAGTGCGCAGGCTGATATTGGGATCAGGATTGTGTTACAGTTAATATTTTTAAATTTAATAGTTCTTAAATTAAAGCACATCTACCTGAGTAAAGAGTTATTTACTGAAAATGCTTCATTTCATTTTGTTGATTATTAGCTTTAAGAATTTATGAATTAAGCTCTTTTTTGGTCTTTATTTTTATTAGATGCTGATTTACTCATCACTAGTGGGAAATAAATCACCTAGGATGGAAGAAGGGGTGGAAACTGATGCTTCTGTACATCAGGAAACCGGTGTGTGAAGTGAAGGGCACGGCAAGATCTTTAATCACACATGCACACTGAGCATCTTTTGTATGTTGCAAAGAAGATAAACGAGAATCAAAACTACAACTCCAATTTCATTCTTATTATAGAGTGGAGCCCGTAGAAATGGCTAAGTTAAAACATTATGGGTCCTATTTTGGAAATCTAAAGCACACAGTCACCGGTCCAAAGTCTGCAATCGTTAGCGACACAACTAGGTCAGGTTTTGTATCTTATAAGGGTAATGTATGAGCCCTCTGCACATCATCCAAATGGGGAGTTTATCCATTTAATTATCAGAGCCATTGTTTTTTGCACAATATTCAATAAACCAATCAGAGTTCAGCGCCATTCTTTTTAATACTCATCAGTGTCATGGTATTCTGTCTATTATCATTAAATAAGACATCTAGGTTTAGTGTACACTCATCCTTGCCCTTCTGTCAGTGCTTTGACTGATGAGGTACTTCATCTGACTATGCGAGTTAAAAATAAATACAACTAAATGCAGCAACATATAATAATAGCAATAATAAAATATTTTTGCAAATGATGCAAATGATCCAAGTTGCTTACTTGTCCTGACACTCCCGACTAATAGCAGCCTTTAGATGACTGAGTTAATGCTGAAACACAATTAAACATAATTGAGACACTCTTTAATTATTATTTGTATTTAATATGAATATTGTTGTTATGATTATCATCATTAATAATATTTATTCTTAAATATACAGAAATACACAGAAAGCATGTTGCTTTGAGGAATAATGCATATTACATGTATTCCTCATATGTAATATGTAATTGTTTCAGTATGTACACTTCTACATAGCCAAGTGTCTTGAAAGCAGGGTGTGTTCTCTGCATCTCCAAGATACCAGTCACTAGTCTAGTTTTTTCAGTCACAAGTGCAGTTATGTTTTTAGGGAAAATAATCTGCCCGCTGCTTGTTTAATTGTAATACCAACTCGCTCTCAGGTGCACAAAGTCTCAGCAATGTGGGAGCAAAGCGCAGAACAGGCATTTGGCTGGGGCAAGATAGGAATGCATCACCCAATTTCCCATTTTACAAAAATGTGTCATGTGGAAAATAGACTGTGTATTAAACAAATAACTGGCCAAGACAAGATTATATGTACTTTTGCCACCTTTTGATATAAATAGACCCAAGAGACTACTAAAAAGCAACACACTAAAAGCAACTGGTTAATACTGAATATGTGTACCTTTAAGCATGAACTGAGTTTGTGATTAAATGACAAACCAATGGTCCGAGCAGCAAATACAAAGATGGTGAATTCCACTTAATTCCTTTTACCCTTGATTTGTCAAGGAGCAACTTTCACATTTTTCCTTCATAACTTAAGACTTTTTAAACAAATGACTACACTCTCCTTTGAAGTACCGCATATTTTGTCCTTTGCCTCACTGAAATGTACACTCAGTATCTTCTTGGCAACTCTTGATGCACAATGCAACACTCAAGGTCAGTTTGGTCTCCCTGGCAACAGTGCAATACATTTGGCGCATTGTCAGGCTATTTAATCAAGACTTGCTCTCTGTGTGTCAGATGAACATGAACATTCCTTTTATCTCCAAAACTGCTGAGTGAGGCAGGCACCCCTTCATGAAAAAAAAAAAGTACAAGGAAAGCAGAGGATGTGTCTAGAACGAAGGAGAGGGAGAAAGTCAGAATGAGACTGCATGCGAAGGAGTCTCGTTGAGTGTCACAGGAGCGTTATTGTTAGAAGTCCTTGATGATGCCTTTCTATTGATCAGACGTTACCATGGTCGCCCACAGTAAATCTATTCAAAGATGACCGCTGCAGAGAAATGCTTTTGGAAATGCGGGAGAGCAAGGAACAAACAGAAACATTCCGCCAACTGAGTTTCAATTCACTTAACCTCTCCACTTCTTATTCCAGCAATAACAGGGCATGGAAAAAAGGGGGACGGAGAAACAACCAACGGATGGGGGCGGAGGAGGGGTGTAATTTTGCATCTCATCTGTTGACAGTCAAGCATGTTGTTATCATTGTGTGCTGCCCTCTAGTTTATCTCTCTCTGGAAGATAGTGGCTCGCTCCTCGTGACTATGGGGCCAGACAACCAATTATCTATTTGCCCTCTATCAGATGTGATTTATATCAGTAGGCTGTCCCTACTCTGCCGTCCCCTCTCCGCCTGTGATCAATCATTCCCTGCACAAACACAAAACAAGCCTTTAACAAAACAAACAGCTAATGTTCTGGAGAGCCCGCTAAGGAGCCTAAAGATATTAATCTTTATATGGATCTTTGCAGAAATGAGGCAATGCTGACATTGAGAGGGACACAAGGTGGAGGGAAAGTGGAGGCGAGAGTCTAAATATTACATGCTGTGTCAAAAACCTGAAAGCACTCATCATTTTCAAAAACGAACACCTTTGAAATCCCTTTCATCTTAATTTCTTTATTCGAAGTCTACATGCTTTCTTCATATTAACAGACACCAGTTCGTTGCATAAGTAGTAGACATTAGTAGAGTAGTAGAAATTTCAGTAGGCTGCTATTGATTGACCCAGTTACAACAGGAAATTCAACAGGACGTTTCTTTGCTTACTACAGGCCCTACACATAAAAAGTACTTTTGTTTGCTTTGACTTGAATTTAAAAGGCGCAGTCTTTAACATTTCTGCATCCAAACAAATGAGGCTTACGTTGTTAACGTGTTTCTCCATTATCTGACGCCTTGTTCAAATGCAGATCATTGGTCATTTTATTTAACCGAGTCAGTTTGTTCCCTGTCAGTGGTGTCATATCTCCTTTTAAGTGATTATTTCCATACCATGTTGTAAAAGGGTAATACAGCAATGCACTCATTTAATCCCACATATCACTATGGGTTTGGCTGTCTATGAATTATGACCAGTAGCTTGTATTTTTGGCATTAGAATGGAATGATGACATGTAAATATGTCATTAACTATATTAAAGGTTCAATGTCATCTGTAAAAAAACAAGAGACATTAATTAATTGTGCTTTTTGTCCCAATGTGTGAATGGACTGTAATAAAAATAGGAGCAGCTTCTCTGAATGTTTTGGTTCTTTACATCATGAACACCTCTAGAATAATTTTGATGCAATTGGGCAACATACTCTTGAGGTCAAAATGATTATTCCACCAATTAATTAATGTTTTGCTACTTTTTTTGCAATTGCTGTTTGAAAGAGTTTCGGATTTTTAAAGCATGCTAGTTTGATGAACTGACCTTTTTATTCAGGCATAGCACGAACTTCCACTCTTTGGCTGAGTAATGGTCTAAGTGTGTGAACTGAAGTTTGAACTGAACATTTGTCCAGTATTCACTTCAGAAAGGATTTGAGGCATCACTTGCAAAAGCATCATGTCAAAAGGAAAAGAAATTACTTTAGGTCTGAGAAGGATTGTTGATGACCACCAAGCAAGAGAAGGATGTACAAAGTTATCAAAGTGTTTCCAAACATCCACAACTGGAGTGAGAAGCATGGGGAACATTTTGAAAAGAATCAGATTTTCAATGGGGGGCTAATCATTTTGACATCCACTGTAACTGTGCATATGTAATTTAATGACATCATGAAAATGCATGTTTTAATGTTTGAGAATTTAAACACTGTGCATAGTTCTGCATATTTTGAAGAAGTAATTACTATTTCTGGATATTTTGAAATGTACTCAGCTGGGACATTGACAGAATACTTGCTACATATACTACATGTTTTTGGCACATCACTGGTCCCCAATTGTCAAATATTGATAATATTCAGGTGTGTACGATCACCCAGAATCCTCTATACCTTCTGGATAGCCCTAGTTCTGTACAGAAAATGACCATTCAGTATTACACCTGCACTTTTGCTGCACAGCTTAACAGTGTGTTCCTGAACGTGAGGAGAGAATGCAAAGTCATCAAAGCAAAATACAGATACTTAAGGGCGTACTCGCACTTGGGCCATTTTGGCTCGAGCCGCGCCGGGGCACACTTGACACCTTTCCAGAATTCTGCGCATTTGTGCTCACATTAATGCGTGCTGGGGCTCGATCGGTCATGTACAGACGTCATCACGTCGTTTGTACATTGTGTGTACGTCATCAAGAAGCGCCTGTTTATCAGAAGCTGCAGCCGCCGCAGTCGAACACATGGTCGAACAGATTGGGTATCATGGATCACAACACGGCAAACGTCCGGATGATCGTATTGATGTTATGGCGAAGTTTGTGCCATTTTGCTCAGATACTGTCTGGTGACACTCCCCAGTTTCTCGAGAATGCAAGGAGACGATTTGCGATTAACCGCACTGCCAGCAGGCGGAGATTTTTGAGACACCGGCAGAAGCGAAAAGAAGCCTTCGAAGTCTTCCTTTCCTTTCATAATTCACATGCTTCGCACAGGTAAGATTCTATGCTGTTGTTATGACATAATCCCGATGTTATGTCTCGGGATGTGTGCATTTAACCCGACTATATAAGTGCAACGCAAGTTTGCACCAGACATGCCGAAGCCACAGTTTTAGTAGCTCACATCAGCATCCTTTGTTGTGTGGGCTACGAGGTACAAAGCAGTTCCAAACATTGTTCTTATCCAGAAACACAGACCTGTGGCTCCAACAGGTTAAGAAAACACTATTGATGCATCAGCAATAATCAGTTGTAGTGTTATGTGATTTTTGATTTCTACATTGATTATGTCTTCACCCTCAAACCAGTTCAGTTGTTTGTCCAGCAGTAACAATGGTCAGAAATGAACGTCATGTACATTGTTGTTAATATTTCTTCTACTATTACTGTAGCATGACTAATTTATCAAACTCATTTTCATCCCAAGAATGACAGATAATAATGACCTCTTTAAGCTAACAGCATACTTTGAAAGTGTTATGTTATACATCACTTCTCCAATACTTTTTTTTCCTGACACAGGACCATCTGGATTCAGCAGAGATGTGGTCTGCGGTAGGAGCATGTCATCACCAACTGGAGAGACAGCCACTGGCTGAGAAACTTCCGGATGAGAAAGACAACATTTCACAAACTGTGCTGCCATCTCAGACCCCACCTTCAAAGACAGGACACCCCATTTCGTAAACCACTGTCTGTGGCACAACGTGTGGCAGTATGCATCTGGAGACTGGCCACTAATGTGGAGTACCGGACTATCGGGCATTTATTTGGAATTGGCCAGTCCACAGCAGTAACAGTAGCCAATGAAGTTGCTGCCATCATTGTGGAGAAAATGCTCCCCCTCCCCATTAGACAGCCCACGGAAGCTGAGTTCAGGGACATAGTCCAAGGGTTCAGAGACCGGTGGGGATTCCCACAATGTGGGGGAGCCATTGATGGAACCAATACTGGGATTTTAGCCCCAACCAACTGCCCTGCTGACTACTACAACCGTAAAAGTTTTTATTCTGTCATTTTGCAGGGTGTGGTCGACCACCGCCTTCAGTTCTGGGACATCAGTGTGGGCTGGCCCGGAAAAGTACACGATGCAAGAGTGTTAGGCAACTCTACGTTGTTTGACCGTGGTCAAAATGGTGTCTTGTTCCCAGACATTGCGGAGAGGTTTGAGGGAGTGGACGTGCCAGTGGTCTTGCTGGGAGATGCAGCTTACCCACTACTCCCATGGCTGATGAAGCCATACCCAGAGAACCACCACACGACTCCAGCACAGGTCATCTACAACAACCGTCACAGCAGGGCTCGGACGACTGTGGAAAGAGCTTTCGGTCGCCTAAAAGGACGATGGCGTTGTCTGATGAAGCGGTATGATAGCCACATCAGCGACATGAACACAATCATCTCAGCCTGCTATGTGCTTCACAGTTTTTGTGAAGACAATGCGGAGAATTTTGATGAGACTACTGCTCTTGAACATGCTGCAGTGGGTGAATGCAACAACACCAGCAGTGACATGACAGCCAATGCCGTGAGAGATGCCCTGTGAATGTATTGATGTGGTCTGTAGTGCTGCACCTCAGGTGTGTTACTGCTGGTTAGTGATTACGTACTTTTAAACTTTGTTAAACCACCAGG
>JAQQAE010016062.1:0-11870 GCA_029823295.1 Pseudamia nigra
ATCAGCTCTCACTTACATCACCCAAAACACAGTATTTTGTAAACAGCGCCGCCACATGAGTGGGGGGATATACAACAATCATAGTGGTTTGTTCGTTTGCAAAAACACTGGTGAGAATGTGGACTGAACTAGTTGAGATTTGCAACATTGTAGCAACTTGTGGGTCCAATCGAACCACTGTACCGGACTAACAGGTGTGAAAGCACCCTTAGTCTGACCTGTCACCTAGGACCAGTTTGCCTTGGGAGACCCTACCAGGGGCAAATTGACCCCAACAACATAGCTCCTAGGATCACTCAGGCATGTAAACCCCTCCACGACGATAGGGTGGCGATTCAAGGAGGGGTGCTAGGACTTCCTCAGTTCTACTAGTTGAATCTGGTTCTCAGTGGTGATGTTAATCTGCTCTGTATTTTTCACATTGTGTGCACTGATATGTCCATAGTACTCATCCAAAATAGTGTGAAATTATATTTTTTCTATTAAAAATGTGTTTTTCTTGCACGGCGACTCCTAAACGCATACATCTTCCACAAACAGAGCGGAAGCACTGAGTTTGGAATTGTTGTCAGATTACTTTCACAAACATGCTAATGATAAATGATGATAATGGAGACTGTAACCCCGTAACACACGCAGCACCTGAAGCTTCTAAAACTGATGTAAATCTCTGGAATTTCAAACTATATACATATGACTTAATCCTGCAAAATGTCTCTAGTCATATTTGTTGAAACTGTCACTAGGACATTCATACAGCCATCTGGGGAAAACACTGGCTTCTTTTGCATCACGTACAGAGTGAACACTGGACCTGCATCTTATAGACAGAGAAAGCTATGGGATTTAAAAGGGAATTAGAAACATTTCTTCTTGACAGGTAATTATAATTATTTGTGTTTGACTTAATTTTTGATTGTTATAAGCTCATAAATCAGACTGTGAGGTTTACAGTAATGACTAAAGGCCACATGAGAGAAGCAGACACTGATGAGAGGCTGCTCCTCTCTCTTCAGTGAGGAGGAGGGGTTTAGGAGATAGTTGTGGAGTTCAGGTGAAAAATGGGGTGGAATCCTAGACTTTCCTTTTAACATCAGCCTTCCGTGCTTTTGAAAACAATGTCCACAGTTGTCCAAGTCATGTCAGGTTATTACAATGTGTCAGATGTTGTAAGTGGTGGATACATATCATTTATGTGGTAAATATTTGGCTACTGGGAACATTTGTACTGTTTAAACATCGTAGGAGTGAAGAGGATTCACACTGTATTTTGAATGTGATGATAAAGGCAGCTGTTGGATCCAATAACAGCAGATCAGAAGACAAAGACAGTGACTGAGAGTAGAAGGACATTTTATGTTCAGATGATTCAAAGTGTGTTAAATCATCAGCTTTATGAACAATGTGGACTCTGACCTGCATGATCTTCCCATCCTTGCCTCGGTACAGTGTGTACAGCTGATAGGCTTTGTAGCTGTGCGGTGGGGCTGAGGTGTGGGGGGACACTCCTCGCTGTTTGCTTTTCCTTTTGGGGAGGGCTTCACTGTGCCTCATGGGGTCCGACAGAGAGGGCTGCAACGTCAACCACACCTGGAGTCACAAATTCCACCTCTGACATCCACTAGCTTCATCCTCATCCACATCAGTGACAAACTCACCTTCTCCTTGTGTCGCTGTCTGCTTTTACTTCTCTTGGTGTTGGATTCTGTGGGCTCAGCGGGTTTACAGGCTGCTTGCTCACTACTCTGTGTGTCGTCTGCAGCGGATACACTGTCCTGGAAATCAGAGCACAGAGCCTCGTACGACCATCTCCACTCACATATCACACACAGACACTGAGGCTTTAATAACTGTCTGCAGGACCCTAGTGACGTCCCCCCAGTGTGGACATTTACAGTCCTCTGAGGACATGATACAGCTGCATTTCTCTGGGTTTTACTTAATGCCATAAAATCTCATTTTAAAGTGTATCAGGTAGTTGGTCTGAACTAAGACATGATTCTACTGTTGGATGGATCTGTGTGTGTACATCTGTTCTACTGATATACACACACAGCTGATATCTTCATGTCATCACACACTAATGGAAACTCCTCCTGGAAGACAGAAGACCCTACCCCACTGCCAGACACCTAGTATTTTACAAGTTAAACACCATGTTTGTTTAGCAAAAGTGATGACTACTTAGTCAGATGCTGAAGAGGAGACGGACATGGCGTGGGAGAGCTCACTCTACTATCCCTGGTAATGTAACGGCAGTCCGGTGTTTTACCTTGTGGGGCAGCATCTCGTCTCTGGGTACAGACTGAGCTCTGCCCTCGGCCTTCAGCTTGTCTCTCCTCTTCCTCACACTCCTGCCGCGCACAAAGCTCTGAACCTGAGCACAAACAGGAGTCATGTGTACACTCATTTCAACATAGTGACAGAACAAATGAAGACAGTGTTTGTACCTGTGGAGCTTTAGTCAGGAGCAGAGCCACCTCGGGGTTGTTGTGTTCTCTGGCCAGATCCAGAGCCGTGTGACCTGCCTGCACATGGACACAACACGCAATGGAATGAGATGCAGAGGGAAAATTATGGTCAAGGCAGAGCTGATGAGAAACCTTTACTATGTCTATAGTGATCAGAACTCATCTCATCATTCTCATTCTCCTCATGTTGTTTTCATCTTTTACATCATTTTTGTCTTTTACTAATAAGTTAAAACCACAGATATCCACCTCGTTTCTCAAAGTTACACTCAGGAACAAAAATTACAATAAACTTTAATTCATTTAATTCAAGTATTTTTAATTTGGAAACTTTGTTAGCGCTAGTGAAAAAGTGCAAAATGCTGCAATATCCAAGAACTCTCATGTCTGTGAGGGATGACTGGTTCTTTATAACAATGACATAACTTTTGTAGGCAGTAAAGGACAACAACAGGCTACTGGAAATCTCATTCAAAAGAAAAATCAGTACACAACAACAAACAGACTGTAGCATCGTTCACAAACACTGAGCGGTCATGATGCTAAAAACAGCCGCCAGCGTCTCACATTATTGCAGATGCGTCCGTCTGCTCCCGCCTCCAGCAGCAGACGCACTGACTTCTTATGATTCAGGGCAGCGGCCACATGGAGCGGTGTGTCCCCAGCCTACACACACACACAAAGAGAGAGAGGCAACGTCATTAAAATTCACAGATGCCTGTACGAGGTCCGTTTTTTAAAAACCAGACTGTTTCTCTGTTAGATACGGAAGCGTTTTTACTAAAGCGTCAGAAAATGATTAGATTAAAAGGTAAACATATTAGCTTAAAGATTTAGTTGAAATTGAAGCAAATGTCAGGTGAAAGATTCAGGTCATTAACTGAGGTGGATGTGGAACTCTACATGTCACATACACGTTTGAACGGAACAATTGATTTAGTGAAGACAGAGGACGTCCAAGATGATGGACGTTGTGGACGAACATGCACATCACAGACTAATGAAAACATTCAGCACATTGTTTGAAATGATTGACGACTCAGTATAAGAATGAACACAGAGATGAACTCCATTGATACAGTTTGGAAAATTTTGCATAAAAATTTGAATATGTCACAAGTGTGTCAAAGCTGTCTCAGAACGTCTGACTCACGATTTAAAGGAAAAAGACACGCACATTTTTGAAGGAAACATGCATTTTTTAGGAGGAGTGATTAATGTGATGAAATGTGGATCAGTGCTCTGAAAAACAAAGACACATTCTAGACCACCATGGATGATTTCTTTGACATTAAGGGTATAGTTTCGGAGGAGTGGGTTTCAGAAGGGTCAATGGTGAATCAACACTATGACAAAGAGGCTCAAGAGAACCCACAAGAAAAAGTCAGAAGAAAGAGACAACTGTGTAAAAATGTTTTCAGTGTTCATCCAGACGACAAACCAGCTCACACTGCTCTGAGTGAAACCCACTGTGTTGGGGTTGAAGGAGAAACACAGTGAAACATGTTCATGTTCAGTAAAACTGGATTAAAGAGCAGTAATCTGTTTTTAAATAGACCTCATATCACAGACCCTCCTCCACATTTCACAGACATCCTGGATTTGTGCTGGTGGGACATGTCACTGTTGAACCGGACTGTTCTAGATTGACTTTCAGATATTCCATCTCGTAGACATAATACTCACCAGGTTCCTCTCGGACACAGAGCAGAACACTCCCAGCAAGATGCGGATCATCACCACGTGGTTGTAGCGAGCGGCCACATGCAGACACGTGTCCCCGTTCTGGAGACAGAGACACAGATTGAGCATCAGTGTGTTTTAATGAGTCTGTGTTTAAAAGGCTGCAGCGTGTCTCATATGGTCCCAAAGTGAGTTCATGTTAAGTTAAAATCAAAACCAGATGTTTTATGCTTCTAGTTGAAGCATTTGATCACAGCTTACATTAACTCCATGTACTGTACAGGTATATGCATGTCTCTTACTGATGTAGCTCATACCTTCCAAACACCTCTGGCATTTATTTTGGGCTGATTCCCCACAAGATGTAACTGTAGGTTTTAAGTCCACAGGGTCGGGGTTCAGCCTAAGTGCATACGTGCCTTCCTCTATTTAATAATTAACAACTACTGTTAATTAGTCTGCAATCACAGATGAATTATTAAAAACACCCCTAACATTTTAAGAACTAGTAGATTCAGTTTGTACGTAGTTACAGTTTAGCTACTTCTCTGTAAATGTATGTGTAAATGAATGGGAGTCCATGTTCAGCTTGGCTGTTGGACCTACATGGTTCTTGACGTCAGGTCTCGAACCCCCCAGGAGCAGGACCTTGGAGCTCTGAGCGTGTCCGTTCTGACATGCCAGGTGTAGAGCTGTGTTTCCTGCCTGCAGGAGCGATTACAGAGTCAGCAGAAGAAATGGAGGAAGGTCACGTTCAGAGCAGCATCTTTAATGTGTGTCTGCAGAGTCAAATACAGGAGGTACGCTGAAAACAGTCTTTGTCTTCATAGTCTTGGTCTCACTCATGTCTTAGTCTTGGTTTGTCCAAACAGGTTGTGGGGTGGAGATCATTGCCTTTGCTTGCCTAGTTCCATCCTCACATCTGATGGTTGGGGGTCACAGACTTATGGACCATCACTCTCCATTGTTCCATATCTCTTGGGGTCGATGTGCATTCTGTTATACTTTTCCCCACCCACTCCCTGATATCATCCATCCATCTCAGTCTTTGCCGTCCTCTGGTCCTTCTACTGTCTATCCATCCCTCAATAATGTGTTGACATAGATCTTGGATCAAATTGGGCTTTCCTCTTCCATATGGCTTCCATCAACTGGCAATCTGTCCCAAACTCTCTTATTCAATAGTCTGTTGAGGTGATTCTTAGCACAAACATGTAGCATGACATCTCAAATGCCCTCAGACATGACACTGTATGTCAGCTGCTCTTAACATCCATAGGACACACAAGTGTGTGGATCGACTTCAGTTTGATGGATTTCACAGAAGTCTGTCCTTTCCTTGTCTTGCTTGTCCTTGTTAGTCTGGACCTTTCATCCCCAAACTCCATCTGCATCCGGACCCAGGACTGAGTTGAGGTATTTGAACTTCTTCACCTTCTCCAGCCTGATGCCACAGTACAGTATGTTCAGTTCTTCATGAAGTCTGGTCACTGCCATTACCTTAGTCTTTCTTGTATTATGTAATGTCCAGGTCTCTTGATGTTGTGTCAGTTTTATCCAGTAAACCCTCTATGTCATCTGCTGTTAGTACAGTATCGTCAGCATATCCACTGTCGTCCACATCCTTCCTGCCAACAGTTATCCCAATCCAACAGGGTGTCTACTGGCTCCCACATCACCAAGTCATCATCATCTACTGTGTGTTATCTACGGACATACCACATATACCCTTAAAAAACAAATATCAAAATGATCCTCAAAATGAACAATAAATGAAGAAAAAGGTACAGTTGTGGTCTTTACCCTAGAAGGATTCAACAAAAAACTCAATTAGGTCCCATGTCTATCTGAGCCGAGTCCTGACAAATTCAATGTGAGACTATTTAATGACCTCCAGCCTTTAGAGTCAGAAAATGAACAGTTTGAAGGAGCTGTAGAAGTCCTGCTGACTGTGACTTGTGCAACGTCACCTTGTTTTTGGCGTGAACATTGGCGCCAGCCTTCACCAGCAGCTTGACAGACTGACTGAATCCGTGCCACGACACCTCGTGGAGAGCCGTGTTCCCATCCTGCCACAGACACAAACACAAAGACCACGTCTGATTAATCCTGAACCTCCCAGTTCAGAAACACAAAAAGATTTCTGAAGCATTTCTATGATTTACAAATTCAAAAAACATTCAACCTGTCCACATGTCTGGAACCAGAAGCAGCAGGTCGGCAGATAAACACACTGGTTGTTAACGCTGAGTAATGAAGTCAGTGTCCCACTTCCCCTTTAAAACACTCATTCTTACAATGACCTCTGTTTGCTTTGTGTTCTCATGTTAAACTGATACAGTCATATCAGTGTCTGTAAGTGTGAACTGATTAAAGCAGATGAAATATGAATTTAACACATAACTTTCATTCAAGCTCATAGTGCTGGTTGGTATCCTGGATGGTGCGTTGGATTTTATGAGATCTGACTGGCATTGCATTCTGTTTAATTTACATCTCAACATCCCACATTTTTTGGAACACGTTGTATATTTTGCTCCCGTTCCACTAACTTTCACCGTGGTGCTTTGTGTTCCACACTGCCCCCATTGTCCCCGTGTCTGACGGTAATCCAGGTCTGTCTGTGTGTCCACACCTTGTCCTGTCTGTCCAAAGCACAGCCTTCCTGGATGAGCGCGCTGATGACATCACCATTTCCCACCACAGCCGCTCGCTGTAACGCTGTCTGCTCGCCCTGTGAACACAAACACACTTAAATGACCACAAAATCACCACGACGACCGCCAAAAAAAAAAAATAACCTCACCATGTTTAATCCTGTTTATGAACAATCTATGACATGCATTTGTACGACTCGCCAACGTTCAGATCTATGAGTTTTATTCTGAGTTTGTCAACCATCACAAACGAAAACTTCAATGGATAGTTTGGTTTTTGGGTTTTGTGTCTTTGTAGCTACATTTACAAAGTACATGTCCCAGCATTTATTTGAACATTATGAGCAGTGAGGTGAGCTCTGCCTGGATAAACATTCCACATCTTAAATTAATATTATGGTCTGTTGGTGTCATGTTGAATTGTGCCATCGTCATCATGGTGGAAACATGACCGAGCAGAAACTGTTTCATCAAATGTGGGAAATAAAATCATTTCAAGCAGGAGTCAGAAACCTTTCAAATCTAAAGTTGTTTTAAACACAGAAAAAAAAAAAAAAAAAAAGAGTGTCTGGAGTCTTACCAGTAACACACAAACACCCTGTAACACGCCAACACCCACTAGTAGCATTTGATTCATTTTTGTGGATTTTGGTTAAATTCCCTGATTATTTTGTAACTTTTTTAAAATTTCCCAGGTGAATTTATTTTCCCTGATTTTCTTTTGTTTTTCTTCATTTTTTTGTGATTTTTTTATTGATTTTCATTCAATTAATGAAATACTGTGTTTTGATTTTTTTTTTTTTGCACATTGTGTTCAATTTATTGATTATCTTCTCCATTGTTGTTCATTTTTGCTCATTTTGCAGATTATTGGTTTAAGTTTTGGGTTTTTTAAAATGTTATGCATATTTGTGGATTTTGGCTTAATTCCCCAATTATTTTTTTTCTTAAATTTGTTTCTCTTCAATTTGGTTCATTTTGTTTAATTTTTTGGCAATTTACTTGATTTCTGATTTAATTTATTGATTATTTTGATCATTTTTCTTAATTTTCACTTATTGGGTTGTGTTTTTCTTTTTAAAAATATATTATTGTGGATTTTGGTTTAATTCCCTGATTTTTTGTGATTTTAATTTTTAGATTTTGCTCAGTTTTTCTCTAAATTACTTGTTTCTATATATGTACTGATTATTTTCTTCATTTTCTTGAATATTGTGTGGTGTTTTTTTTTTTTAATCCATTTCCATTCAGTTTACATACTATTTTGGTCATTTTTGTGACTTTAAAATTTATTTTTCTGGTTATTTTTCTCAGGTTTTCCTTAATGTTGGACAATCTCTGATTTATTTTATAATTTTGCTCATTTTCCTTCATATTCATATTGTTTAATCTTGTTGGTTTTCTGTTGATTTTTTTTGTTGATTTTGTGCAAAAAACATTCAAACCCTTCATGTTCCATATGAAATGTATGTTCTAGCATGTTTGTTACTATTTTATTCCTCATCTTCTTTTTATTCATTTTGTTTATTATTTTTGTTAGCTTACTGCTCATTTTTGTTCAGTGTATTGACTGTTCATTTTTTAAATATTTCTTCAGCTCTTATTTTAGTTCATTTTCTTAGTTTTTATTCATTTTTGATAATTTATTTATTATATTATTCACTCTTGTTCATTGTCTTAATTACTTGGTTCAATCTCTAGATTATTTCAATCACATTTGTCTTAATTTTTGTTAATTATTCAGTCCATTTTTTTTCTTTTTGATGTAGTGTTTATTTTGTTCATTTGATTTATTATAATGGTTGAGCTCAAAACTACAGGGGGCACTGGGGAGGGGCTAAGGAGCTGGAGCCACAGGTTGCACACCTCCCTCTTAGAGTAACATCAGATCCAAAGGTTCAGTCTGAATATGACATGTCCATGTCTTTGCTTTTAACACTAGAGGTGACCATAAATTTATGAATGGCACCTTTAGAGGTCTGTGTACAGATTCAGTGAGCGGCTGTTACGACCCTGAAAGCTGATGGGTTCATATGGAGTGAACACAGTTGTGATTTTAATTCATAGATATGATGGTAAAATATGAGTGATGTACAACACATAAAAGGCTGAGAATGGAGCACGGAGTCAAATGGGACTAATACCCAAAAGCCAAACTAAGCCTTTAATGTAGAGCTTTAAGTTGTTTCTTAATAAGCACAGCACACATCCCAAAGCACCAATTCATCACAAACTTACAGGAACCATGTTAATATTGTCCCTGATCCCTTTTACTGTCAAGTCCAGTTCAGACCAAAGATTCACAGAGACGTCACAGCAGCATGACAAATGACCCAAGGCTCTGAAAAAGCCTGAAGAATCACAATGGAAGCACATACAGCTGTTTGTCTGCAGCTCGTCTCACAGTAAAGCTTAGGTCTAAACTGTGTTTTGCAATTGGCTTCACTGATCAACGACCTAAAACACACATTTATGCTCAATCATAAATGGATCTCCAGCGCGCAGAGCAGCAGCAAGAAGCATCAGAAGAGACAGCAGTAGTTTCCATGAGGCAAAGTAGAGACACAGAAGGGAGGAAGAAGACAAGGAGACAAGGGCGGCTGTTCCCAGTTAGAGAAGCAGAGCAGCAGCAGGGTCAGTGGAACACTGGATGGAAGGAAGGAAGGACGGGGGGGGGCACTGGTTTTGGCTAACCTCCTTCACTGTCCCTGATCCTCCAGGCTCTCTGTCAGCCCTCCTCCAAAGTCTTCTCCCCTCCACCTCCTCCTCCTCCTTCTCCTCCCTCAGTCTGCACCTCCTGCTGCCTCCAGTCGTGGAGGACGTACTGCAGCCTGCTGCCGAGCTCATTGACCACATTTGGCAGAAATCTGGATTATCGCTATCTGTGGGGAAGGGGCACCTGCATCCTGCTGGTAAGCCCATGAGGGGGCATTCCAAAGGGTCCCATTCAAGGCCACTGGATGTCATTAGATTTCACTTGTAGGTGGAGAGAAGACAACTCACAAACAACAATGTCTAGTGAAGTGAGTTTTAAAAAAAATCCAATTGATTGGAAACTGGAGTCAAAAGAGAAGGGCTCCACCATCAGTCAGATATGCAGTGCAAGCTGAGGTGCAAACATGGCGGCAACCGCTGCCACTTGGATGCTTCTACTCACATCATCTTGGATGTCCAAGTCACAGCCAGCTTTGAGCAGGATGCGTACAACCTCAACGTGGCCTTTGTAGGCAGCCAAGTGCAGAGGACTCCTGCCATACTGTGGAGAAAAGACAACATAAAGCACCACTGTAAGTACAGAAATCCACAGTTAAACCCCAAGGCCTGGGTGGAGTCAGCCGGTTGCTGCAGACTGAACAGTGCTCTTATCTGTAGTAAACAATCCAGCTGAGTCGACTGGAAACAAACATATTCTTAATCCATGGTTTTGGAGAATAATGCACATTCTGCACAGATGTTCATATTAGCAGGGCTTGGCATGCAGAGGCTGACAGATGCATCTGTGGGTGGGGTTTAAGCAGAAAGCTTGTGTAACTTTGATGACACCAAAGATCTCTCACTCACATCTAGATGGGACTTTTTATTTTTATCACCTCAGGAGACTAGATGTAGATGTAAATTTGGTTAGGGTGAAATGAACTGAGAGCTTACGTCTGTCTGTCTGTCCTTTTCCCTTTGCAAACATCTGTTCAAATCTGGTGACATGAATATCAGTCAGGTTTTAGAGAACACCACAGCACTGAAACTGCACTGGTGAAAGTTACTAATGATCTGCTATTAGCATCACATAGTTGGAGTAGTTTCAGTACTTGTACTTTTGGATCTCAGTGTTCGACACTATTGATCATAACATTCTGTCACACAGATTAGAACACTCTATTAGGATTAAACATACTCCACTAAACTGGATAAGTCATACTTCACACAAAGATTTCAATTTGTACATATTAATGACCAGTTATCAACACAATCTAAAGTTAGTTACGGCGTTCCACAAGGCTCAGTACTAGGACCAATACTTTTTACACTTTATGTGCTGGTTTTAGGCTTTGGTTTTCATTGTTATGCTAATGAAAAACTACTTTAACAAAGTTCCATGCTTGTCTCAGAGACATAAAGGCCTGGATGACATCTACAGTAACTGTCTCCTACTGAAGGAAAATAAAACCAAAGTTATTGTAATAGGCCCAAGGAATCTAAGGAGTATACTCCATGACTTCCTTAATCTAGACATTTCAATAAATTCCAGTGCAGTTGTGAAGAATCTGGGGGTGATCATGGATCAGGACTTTTCCCTTCAGTTCTCATATAAAACAAAAGTCAACATCAGCCTTCTTTCATCTACATCATATTGCCAAAATTAGGAATGTCCTGTCCCAACGGGATGCAGAAAAATTAATCCATGCATTTGTTGCATCTAGACTGGATTATGGTAACTCACAACTGGCAGGATGTCCAAATAAAGGCATAAAAAATTTCCAGCTGATCCAAAATGCTGCAGCACGCGTCTTGACTGGGGTCAGAAAGCGAAATCATATTTCTCCAATACTAGCTTCCCTGCATTGGCTACCTGTAAAATTTAAGAATACAATTTAAAATCCTCCTCTTAACTTACAAAGCCCTAACCAATAAGGCTCCTTCCTATACTATCAAAGACCTTATTGTTCCCTACAGACCAATCAGAACTTTCCACTCTCAGAGTGCAGGTGTACTCATGGTTCCTAGAATCTCTAAAACTAGACTGGGAGGCAGAGCCTTCAGTTACCAAGCTCCTCTCCTGTGGAACCAACTTATAATGTGGGTGTGGGATGCAGACACACTCTGTACCTGGGGTGGGCAATTCCAGGTCCTGAGGGCCAGTGTCCCTGCATGTTTTCCAGCTCTGCCCTACTCACTGTTGATTACCTGGATCAAGTGTGTTCAGTCAATCAGAAGCTGGAAGATGCAGTGGATGGGGCAGAAACGATGGGCAGGGAAGAGTCAGTTGCTCAGTGCAAACAAAACCCCTACACCACCGAGCGAATGCTCCCTGCGCACACTCTGCCAATGAGAGCGCCACTGC
>JAQQAE010016063.1:0-11870 GCA_029823295.1 Pseudamia nigra
TCAGCCCCCCTGCTGTGGCTCCTGCAGCATTGGCAACATTTCATATAAATTAAAAAAGGGGGAAAAAAAAATAAAAATAAATATATATATATATATATATATATTTCAAAGCTAGACCACCAATAGGCCATAATAAATAATCTGTGTAACATTGCTCTGACGTCATCACACCACATACACATCCTTACATCATTATTTTAACAATACATGCATTCATACAAACACAAGCACAGGAATTTGCCTGTCTACAGTGAAGCAAAACAAAACCCACACCACCTACACAGCCAAAAGCCCTGTTTCACCACTTGTGTCATTTCTTAACAAAATACGGGGAAAACCACCACTCTCTGAGGAGCGTCAGACACTTCGTCATCTGGCCATGCTGCAAACAGCGCGATCTCTGATTAGTCTTACAAGTTCAGCCACTGCTTCTGGATACAGAGACCTCAGCTTCAAAGAGTGAGAGGAAATGCTGTGCCCTTCCTGTCACTCCCAGTCAGAACCAGATGACGTTGTTGAGATGTAATGAAATGATTACAAATGAACATAAAAAAGAAAAAGTATGACCTAATTTCATAAAAATAAAAAGGCATCAGTATTCGCAAGCGCACAAACGCATCAAAATAAGTAATGTCTAGAGTGCAGTTGTCTGACTATGACAATTCAGAACAGATTCAGTGGATTTAAAGTTTTTGTTTACCACATTCCCATGTCTTTTCATCATTTGGGACAATGGGCTTTTTATATGAGCAGACAACAGTATTAACTTTACGGAAATCCCCTACAGTTTTCACCAACAGCACTGATTCTTTCATTCCGTCTTCTCTGTTTTCTTTCCTTTCATGTCAGACACCTCTTTATCCGGCATTCAGACTCCTCTATCAGTGTTTAACCAAACTGTATTTTTTTCCTCTTCCTTATCAACCCCTTAATGCCTTAATGTTTTACTAATAGCATGGGAGCGTGAACGTAGCGGCGCTGCAACATTCCACACTTGCAGCCTGGTTTGTCATAGAAATACACAGTAAAGACAGGATATGATACAAGTATGCAGAGAAACATACAGAAAAATAAGACAGTACTTGGCAGTTACTGCATGCCTGCTGGTTAATATGCATCTGTAGCTAAGTACTAATGATGTCTTGCAGCCAGTACAAACACAACCTAAGGATTGCGTTCAGATATCCAGTTCCCTCATTGACAAGTAATATAAACTGAATTTTGCTTCCACGCAATCCTATGAACTGCTGTCTGGCCTGGTGCCCTGGAAGCTACATTTGTCTATGTGTTTGTGTGAATCAGAAAGCCTTGTGGTACACAGTGTACGTGGCACAGTCCCTGAATGCAGACCTGCCCTTACTTGACTTCTTAATCTTCAGTTTCCTGCTCTCCTTCTCCGTATCTCCGTATGAAAACTTCACGCCACTATGAATCCTCCCTTCCTTTGCCTTTGCCCTCCCATGTGTGTATCACACCACGGCAGCTTCATGCCTCCTTGCCTTGATTCCCTGGCCCATAGCCCCTCCACCCCTGCTGCTTCCACAGGGGCAAAGTACAAAAACTGTTGCTTGGCTTGGTCCCAAAGACGGGGGCCCACATACCTCCCAATCTCTAGATTAAATAGCACCAGTCTCTGAAGTCCTTCCAGCGACTAATGGCTTTTGTTGCTGGGAATAATCCACACATCCTCTCCCACATCCTGGGGGTCCACAGCCCTGTCATGAACCCCGCCTTCACCCTCTCAGTCTTTCTCTCATCTCCATCTCAATCTGCGCTTCCATTTTGGTTGACCTCCTTGCCCTGCTACGGCACAGCCCTGTGGTTAAGTGTGGAGGCATGCTGGACTGAGCCACCCATATTGAAGGGAGGATATAGTGGATTGACATGGAGTTGAAACCCATGCAGAGTTTTATAGGGAGTCAGTGCATGTGCTGTCTGAGGCTTAATGAAGGCCCTAAATCTTTTCTCTGTCATCTGTAACTAACCAGAGTTTAAGCAGGGCGAAAGGGAATAAGTGCCTGAGAGCTATCCTCATAAGGCTGAGAAAACATCCGTCAGGCAACAGCCACAGCAGAACAGCCTCTGTGTTAGCACTTGATGTCCGTTCAAAATAAATAGAGCAAGGAGAGAGATTTTTACAAGATGAGGGGAAAGAGTTTTCATAGATCAAAGCACACTGTGTTTTCTGGGCAGAGTTGTCGTGAATAAATATGCAAAGTTGTGAACTGTAGTAGGTCAGGGTTGTGACCTGTTTGTCGCCCTCTGTCATTTAAAATGTCTCCAATAGACAACATTCTTGGCTATAACATCAGGAATTCACACAAAATAAATATTCAGGCATGACCTCATATCCTGTCTGGCGTACTTTTCTCCAGGGAGAATGCCCGGGGAGATGAGAAAGGCAGAGAAAGAAATAGACTGTGGTTGCAGACCGCAGACACTGGGACAACGTCCCCTGATGGGGATTATCAGTTTACTTTATCAGCACACTATAAAAAAGACCAGACACTGATGGTCTTTATTTGGAATCACTCTCCACTTTTAACTTCATTCATATGGCTACTGGCTGGCTTTCAGGCATGTCTGTAGGGACACGTACCATGTGTCAACTGTTTTATTCCATAGAAAACATACCAGCTGATTTACAGAGAAACTATCAGGATCACTGGAGGTTAAAACCTAAAGAGCGATCAACCATGCAGAGAAGTCAAGAGCATGCAGACGGACAGCAAACACACACACACACACACACACACACACACACACACCCCCACACACACACACACACACACACACACACACACAGGTCTGGAAAATGTAGGGATTTTACAAGGGCAAGGAGAGAAACAGCAGGCTGGAACAGGGTGTCTACAGGTATTCGATGCTTAAATTGGATACTGTTTAAAATCTTTAAGGGGTAGAAAATGGATGGAGTTAAGAACAAGCTTTAGAAAAATCAAGTTTTAGTTACTCAGGCAAATGCATAGGCAGGTTTGATGTACAAATATGCTAACTGTGATCTCAATTAATCCATAATCTTTCAATTTTATTTAAAAGAAATACATCAACGTATGTACTTTCCCCCAATATCTTAACACCTGAATTTATTTCTGTGTCTCTTATATGTACGTGTCTATTAAACGCTTCTATAAAGGCATTGAGGAAATAAAGTAGGCTGATTTGATTTTTGGTTGTCAGCTGGCTTCTTTTACTCTGCCACACTCTATTTTCACTTACAAGTGTTCTAAATGTGCACTTTTCAAAGGAAAATGCTCTGATTGGCTGAACTGCAGGTCATTTCCAAAGTGTATTTGTAGTTTAACATGAACATGGCTGGTTCTAACTTGATGGTTTAAAAGTGAATTCTGCTGACTCATGTGGGTGGGGCTAATGCATGTTGAAGAAAATGATGAAAATAATCATAAAGTCAAGTCAACTTTATTTATAAGCACATTTAAAAACAACAGATGTCGAACTAAAGTGCTGTACAGCCTTGAAATAAATGAAATTAAAGTAATAAAGAATGATTAAAATAATCATAAAGGTTACAAAAATTATGAAAATATTCATAAAGGTTAAGAAAAATGAATAAAAACCAAAATTAGTAAAAAAAATGGACAAATGAAGCAACAACACTGGTAAAGTAAATAACAAAATAACCAATACAAATCACCAGAAAATTATCAAAATAATCATATAAAACAAAAAGGATCAAAACGCCAGCAGTTTGTTAGGTTGTGAATTTCATGCGATGAAGTTACTCCCTACTTGAGTCTTTTTAAAAAAAAATTAGGTTTCTTATTACTCTTACTCAAGTTCTTATGTTTACAAGTACTTCTACTTCTACTTGACGCTTTAGAATTATAAAGTAACAAAACTGTTTACCCTACACACCTCTGACTAAAACAATCAACAAAATGACCAAAAATCAACTCAAATATTCCAAAAATCAGCCAAAAAATGGACAAAATCATCAACCAATTGACCATAAAAAACCAATATATTTGACAAAATGAACACAAAGTACTCTAAGCCTTACATTTAATTAATTTAAGCCGTATTTTAATTTTAATTTAAGACATTTTAAGATAGGGCATAAAGTGAGAAAAAGAATTGTAGGAACAATTTACCAGAGCAGGATGCTGATAATGGGACAGGGTGTAAAAGTGTTAAAAGGAAAATAAATAAGCAAAGAAAATGATTAGGAGAGAGAGAAGTAAAAACAGTGTGGACAGAATGGGGTGAACAAAGAAAAGGAAAGAGGGGAAAACGAGGGGGCAGTGGGTATCTACAGTGCCTAAAACAGTGAATCTATCATCCTGCGGTTTTACACCCACACATCAGCCCTCTGCACCCAGACCTCCACTGAAACGGCGCACAAATATACATACATAAACACACACAGGTCTAGTGTGGACCAAAGAGCCTGCAGACCACCTCAAACCGCCGCTATTTAAAAACACAGCACGCTATTGACGGGCTCGGTGCGTCAGAGGAGCAGTGCCCGGAGTAGAGGTTAGCTGCCTCTCTCATAAGGAGGGTCAGGGTTGTGGGTTTGGTCTTTGGGTTCTTTGAGCGGCGGAAAAATGGCTGTTAGGTTTGGAAGATGTGAAGGAAAGTACAGTAAGTCACTTGAACGCAACTGACAGCTTCACAGCTAAACATGAACAGGTTAAGAGATGATTTGGAAACAGGAGTAAAATTTTGGGAAAGGCATGAGAGTAGAGCTGTTGAGGACTGAACGAAGGGGATGAAAGAAGAAGGGGTTAGGTTTGGAAAAGAGAGCGAGAGAGAGCAAGGGATGATAATGGGACAGTGAAAAACAGAGATGGAAATTAAGATCCTTGTCTGTTGTAAGTGCTCAGAGTTGGATTTGATTAGCATTTGTCTTGTTGAAGGGATTTCAGTAGCTGTCAATTTCGGTCTCTGACTCAGCGAGGGAGTTCTGTTTGGAAACTTTGAATCAGTCAAGAATTCTGAGCTGGATGATTTCCACAAAAATAAAACTGAGGTGGAGTGAAGGTTATGAAAATGTGAGGTATGCTATTAGTCAGGAAACGCACAAACTAGCTATTTGAAAAACAAAATATGAGGCTAAAAAGGTAATAAAAAAAATACTGTATGGCTTTGATACTGTGTTCTGTTGACAAAGTGTGGAAAGATGTATAGAGACTGTATACTACAACCCCCACTCCTAGGGAAGGGGCCATGTTGAGTAAAAAGGTAAATAATAACAGAATACAATGATTTGCAAATCTTTTACAACCTATACTCAATTGAATACACTACAAAGACAACTTATTTAATGTTCAAACTGCTTTTTGTAAATATTCACTCATTTTGAAATTGATGTCTACAAGACATTCTAGGAAAGGTGGGACAGGGGCAACAAAAGACTAGTAAAGCTGAGGAATGTTCAAAAAAACACCTGTTGAGAACATTCCACAGGTGAACAGGTTAATTGGAAACAGGTGACTGTCATGACTGGGTATAAAAGGAGCATCCCCAAAAGGTTCAGTCGTTCACAAGTAAGGATGGGGTGAGGATCACCACTTTGTGAAAAACTGCATGAGCAAATAGTCCAACAGTTTAAAAATGTTTCTCAGCGTACAATTGCAAGGAATTCATGGATTTCATCATCAACAGTCCATAACATCATCAGAGAATTTCGAGAAATTTCTGCAAGTAAGTGGCAAAGCCAAAAACCAACACTCAATGCCCATGACCTTCAAACCCTCAGGTGGCACGACATTAAAAACCAACATCAGTCTGTAAAGCACATTACCACGTGGGCTGAGGAACACTTCAGAAAACAATTGTCAGTTAACAGAGTTCATCATTACCTTTACAAGTAGAAATAAAAACTCTGGCGTGCAAAGTGAAAGACATATCGACAACACCCAGAAACACAGCCGGTTTCCATGGACCCGAACCCAAAGTGTGCTGTGGCCTGACGTCCACCAGGCTAGAGGAAAAGCACCATCCAGATTGTCATCAGCACAAACTTCAAATGTCAACATCTCTGATGGTATGGGAGTGTGATAATATCACAGTTACAGGTCTTCAAAACAAATGACAGACTGAGAGCATTTACATTAATGGGAAACAGAATTGATGTTTTAAGGTGGCAATATTTAATGTCATTTCTGTGCAGGGACTTTACTTTTCATAATATGTCTCCTTTAGATTTGAACAGATCACACCTTTTAATACCCACAGCAGAATAGTCCCTTTTTCTTCCACTTTTCACTAAATGCTAACCCTAGCACTGGTCTTGAAGTCTATGTGGATTTACCTGGCCATACCGAGGCTGGAGAACCCTGCGGGGACGATAAGAACATCAAGGCGGGGAAAAGGATGAACTCCCAAAACGGTGTGAGCTGCAGCTAAACAGTGAGGCAGCAGCTCCAGGACTCCCATCTACAAAATGATAACGAAAAGACAAAATGTAAAAAAGGCATCATTTGTAAGCTCATGTATTCTGTATACATCAATCATTGTAGTCTAAAGATAATCAACTGGTGGCTTGGGGGCCAAATTCATGTTACCAAGTCTTTCCGTGTGACCAGCAGAGAATTCATAAATCAGAATATGAAACAGACGTGTACGTAAGGACACTACATAATAATATCAAAGCCAGTTTAACCACTCTCCTTAGTGGCCGTCTAAGAGCACGGGCTAATCAGTAACTGCAGTAGCAGCGGTAAACAGAGTAGTACTCAAGTAAAAGTTCTGTTACTCTATAATTATAATGGTTCAAGTAGAAACAGATGTAGTATTAAAAATACTGACATAGTGAGTAATGTATCAAATAAAAGCATTTGGTTTCACTGAGTTTACTTGTTCTGTTTTATTGGTTTTTCAGTCCTTGCTTATTAATTTACTTGTTTATTTTCTTAATTTTTGCTCATTCTGCCGATTTGTTGGTTATTTTGTCTGTTTTCGCTCATTTTGTTCGTTCTTGCTCATTCTTTTGTTTCAATATTCATTTTTGGCCATTTTGTTGTTTCATTTTTCACTTGTTTAGTTTTGGTTGTTTTCCTTCTTTTGCTCATTTTGTGAGTTCACTTGATTATTTCATTTTGTTGCTTAGTTTGTTCATTTTGTTACTTAACTTGATTGTTTTGCTGATGTTCTTAATTATTCATTTAATTAATATTCATTTTGTTGCTCAATTGTTGATTTGGTTACTTGATAATTTTGCTATTTTTCTTTCCTTTTTTGTGTTTTTTTTGATTATTTTGTTCATTTAATTAATTATTCAGTTGATTACTTTATACATTTTTGCTTTATTATTTTGCTCATTTTATTCAGTTTGTTTGTTAACTTCTGTGATTTATATTTGCTTTCTTATTATTTTTTCGCTCATTTTCCTTACTTTGCTAAGGTTTGTTAGTTCACTTTATTATTTGTTACATAACATGATTATCTTGCTCATTTTCTTGAATTTTTTTGCCTATATTTGTGATTATTTTGTTTGTTTTTGCTCATTTTCTTACTTATTCAGTTAATCTTTGTTCATTCATGTTACTTAGCTTGTTCATTTGGTTAATATACTTCTTCTTCTTCTTCTAATATACTTGATTATTCTAATTATTACATGCATATGTAAAAGCCCTGTAATGAACTGGCAACTCATCCAGGGTGTACCCCGCCTTCACCCTAAGTCACTTGGTACAGACTCCAGCCCCCTCTGCTCTTCTTTGTCATTTGGAGACAAACACAGTCTGTGTAAAAACCAAGTCACTGTAAAATGACTCCTCTCATGATGGTGTGCATTCAATTGGAAAAAAAAAAAAAACTATTCAAGTGCACGTAAAGGAGTAAATGTATTTGAGTACTACCCACCTCTGGTAACGACTAATCATAAGGTGTTTAAACAACCTGTTATTATGTGTAAAGAAAAAACATGACTCTTGGAAAAGTGTCACTGAAGAGATTTCACCAGAACTGTCTTTGACTTATGTTATTCCAGTAAGAAACTTGAATTTAGACTATGACAAATGTTAAAGGAAATCCTGGTAATGTGTCACCCTTTTATTTTTCCATTCTGTGAAGGCGTGGCAGTTGAACCGCTGGCAGGTTCTCACATGAGCTTTAAATGGTGCTAACTGTCTTCTCTCATTATATAAAATATAATTAGCTCCAATCTCAGAGCCTCTTTGTCACCTGGGCCTTCTGCAGCAGGCAGACAGGGGCAAACACACGATGTGGAATCACCCGCTGGGACCTCGCCGACTGTTCAGCAAATCGGCAAGGGTAGTCACCATGGGAACAAGAGATGCCGTCATCCACCATGCCTGAATAATCAGTTACAGAGAGTTCTTCATCCTCAAGGGAAGAGTAACAGAATGCGAAGTCTGAGCGGGTGGTCTGGTCTCCACTGTAGCAGATTATAACGGGGAAGAAAAGTTTAATCCAAGGTTAATAACAATGATTTAATGAATTTTCTTGGTGAATGGAAAATATAGTGCTGGGGATAGTGAAGTGAATAGGATACAATGTGCCCTGTCTGAAGCATGGACATAAAACCAATGGAAATATGGAGTATATACGTCACAAAGGCAAACCACAGTGATCCCAAAAATATCTTAGTGCCGACATGCAATCTCATTTATTCTAAATCCAACATCCAGCACTAACTCCGGTCTCAGCATCAGAGCTGTTCCAAAGGTTTCGGGGGACGTCCAAGTTTCCTTCCAGCCATTCACTGAAAATAAAGGCCCTCCTTGTAGCGGGAGATTCCTGGTGCCTGCAGCAAGCTACGGCTGGGCTGCCGCTGGAGGAAAACCATGAGGAGGGGGAGGAGGATTACTGGAAACCACTGGAAGACCTGCCAACCTGCTGGCTGGTGATGAGGAGACCCCGACTCAACCCTGCCCTGTCCACACAGTCCCCGCTCCAACGGCCCCAGACTGCACTCTATATCCTGTATGTCTATAAAATTAATGTCAGTCTAGGTTTTCACGTCTCCAAAGAAAATTTCAGCCAGGAACTGACTGCAACACACTACGGCTTGAGCTTTAATGTACTTGTCATAAAACGGTGACTGAGTGCTGCACCCAATCCATCACCCTAATTTCACCTGCACCATTTTTGGTATGGCGAAAGGAAAGTTTCGCCATGGAATATTGAAGGCCCAGACTCCGGTTAATAACAGACTGGAGTGTGTGAGATCCTACAAAAAGAAAAGGACACAGGAAAAATAATAAAATACCTGCCAGTCTGGAGTGTGACTGCTTCACTGGTGGAGTTTCCAAGCCCAGACTCAGACTGTTCACTGCATCCGCCTGTGGGTTTGTCTGTGTTGTCACAATCTGTCCTGTCCCTCAACCCTGTTTCTAGAGACAGGGGAAGCTCTGCGGTGACTTGGCACCAGTGGCCCACCGCCAAAGTGAAGGTGGAAGCAGGCATGGGCATTGTGACATAGTAATTCCAGATGAAGAAACCTGTAGAGAGGACACAGGAGAGAAACAATGGAAATGTCAAAGGGATAAAGGAAGAAAAGTGCACATAAGTAGGGATAAAAGAGTGGACGTAAACAGAAATTAAACTAAATGTCAGCCTGATAATCAGATGGGATTTTGGTTCTGGTCATGGTAATCTTTCTTTCTTTGTTTTCATTTATCTTTTTACGAAGAAACTGTGGTTTCAACTTCAAGTTTTCCATATCGAAAGGTCGCGTTGAAAGACTTTCAGTTAAGTAATTCAACTTAAAAGTAAGAGCTTTTACCAGAAAATTAACTCTGTCATTCATTTTCCTTTACTGATGTTGTCATTCTTATGTTGTTTATCTTTTTCTAGACTAGCTCAGATGTTTCCAAACAAAGGAAAGAACTGTAAATGAACATGATGATGGACAGAGACCATAAATCAGTGATCTGATGATATTCAAGTATCAACAGAGTATGGCAATAGAAAAATTATTCAATGTTTCATATTGATTGATTGATATTGTGGCTGTAATCCATAATAAAATGGCTTGGTTTCATGATTCAGTGTCCATGTCTGTATCGTCAACATACCTGGAGAGTCAGCAGCTTTAATGTTTCTAAACCAGTTTACATGAAACTTGCCACTACTTTTAAATCTTTATCCTTTCATCTTTTGGGAGAGGTGGAACTACTATTCGGAGGAGAAAAGACTGAAAAATGACTCAAAATTCTTCTATCCAGTGGCTATAAATTTTGGCAGATATGTTGTGATTGCAAGCAGTTGAATAAAACTCTATTTTCATTTTGTCATTGATGACACTGTTAGAAGCAATATTTTTCAACACTGCTTTGTGCTCTTTTACATGTGTAGGCAGGACATCTGTATGATGGCACCACAAACATGGAAGAGAATGAAGTTTCACAAAAACACCATCATTTGAAACAAGATAGGAGCATTGAGTATCTACGAAAAGAGGAGCTACTTCTGGATATTAGAAGTTCAACATAGACCTTAAACTGTGCTTTTTATATTTTACACATTAATCATGACATTTTCTTACATGCTGAATTGAAAATTTACACATATGTCCAATAAACCCCATTAAAAAAAAAAAAAAAAAACATCTGGTGCTATTTCTAAAATGCAATAAAAACTCAAATTTGGGATTTCTTAAAATTTTCTGGAACATTTATTAACTTTGAAAACTACAAGAAGAGATTTTCCATGTTTTTTTAAACAATGAACACTGATTTTAATGCCTGCAACGTGAAAAGATGAGACAGAATCACTGTGTTCAATCACCCTTTCTTGCTAATTATTCGGGAAGTGCAAGGTTACTTCACAAATGACAGATTTATTGTGTTTGTGAAAATGTTTCAACTTTTTAATCAATGGTGTTTGTACACAGGAAAAACAGATTCAATATGCATACCTACATTTTGAGACAAGGATATAATTCAAAATGTGTATTATTTAATGTATAGGATATATACTATTTAACTTACACTACCAGTCAAACTGGACACACAAAAATCTCAACTTGTGTCCCAAGTGCAGTTACCAAACCCATTAAACATTATAATGAAGGTGGCTCTCATGAGGACTGTCCCAGAAAAGGAAGAACAAGAGGGTCGGCAGTTCAAACCCTGCTCCATCCTCCATCATTCTGCCATTGTGTCCGTGGGCAAGACACTTCAGCCACTTTGTATGAATGTGAATGAGTGTTTCATGTTGGTTGGAGAGCCCGTTGCTGTGGGTTGGCAGTCACATTTCTTCCACTCTGCTCGAGGGCAGCTTTGGCTACAGATGTAACTTACCACCACCAGTGTGTGACTGTGGAGTGAATGAATTCTAGATTCAATGAAAAACACTTGGGTGTCTTGAAAAGCATTATATAAATCTAATCCATTCTTCGTCTTATTATTATTATTAGAGCTACAAGAGTTATAAGTGCTACCTCTGCTGCAGGGGATAGGTTTATAAGAATTACCAGACTCAGAAAGTGGGACAGTCCTCATGACTGAGTGTTTCTTTGCATAATATGGATTTGTACAGCAGTTGTAGCAGCATTAATAAGGTCAATGACTCTGTACCCACCCTTCCTCTGCTCAAGACAACTGATCGACACATTAAGGAAGCAAGAAATGACACAAATTACATTCACACATCTGAATTGAACAGCGGTGACTACGTCATGAATTGATGCGAAAATGCTAAGAATGTGACTGTGCACAGGTAATATGGCCACTTTGGACAATCTGAAATACAACACATTCCGGGTTTTTTAACACTTTTGTTTACTATATAATTCCATGCATGTTCTTTCACAGGTTGGTCGTCTTCAATATGAATATGTGCATATAAAAAGTCTACACACCCCTGTTCAAATGCCAGGTTTTTGTGATGTAAAAAATTGACACCAAGATAAATAATTT
>JAQQAE010016064.1:0-11870 GCA_029823295.1 Pseudamia nigra
TCGTTGTTAACCCGGGCCTCGACCGATCCGGTTTGGAAGTCATATTAATGATTCACATGTTTGATTTGGCATAGGTTCTACATCGGATGCCCTTCCTGACACAACCCTGTGCATTTATCCGGGCTTGGGACCGGCGTAAGAAAGAACACTGGCTTGTGCCCCCCCTCACGGCTGCATTCTAATCTTGTAAGATTTCTAATTATATTTAATAATTCTGCTTATTTTTGTCCATTTTCTGTCATTGTTCATTTATGATCATGTTGTGCAGCCTGATGTTGAACCTTTATCTTGTAGATTATTTGCATCCATTTTTCTTCATTTTTGTTCAGTATCTAGTTATTTTTTTCTTTTTTTTTGTTCATTTAGTGTTTATTTTTGTGTAATTATTATAATATGTTACTTTGATCGCTGCACAAAATAACAGGAGCCACTGGGGAGGGGTTGAAGAGCCACATGTAGCTCTGGAGGCACAGGTTGCAGACCCCTGGCCTATACCAAAACCAAGTCATGACCAAGACCAGAGTATACCGAGACCGAGACTTTGAGGGACAAGAGCAAGTCAGGATGAGATTAAGTCTAACTTGATAACTGGCAACAGAGGTATTCTGGAATCCAAGTTTCTCAAAAATTTCAGATTGACATGGTTTCAGGGGTGACATGACTTGTACTGATAGCAAGTAGGTAAAATAAAGCAGCTGACGAAGTTTCTTTTTCAAACCACAGTGACAATGTTAAGAAATACCTACGAAAATGCACAGTCAATTCATCATATTTGTCTGAGACAGGGACAAGACCAAGACCTTAAAAGAGTAGTTTTTGACATTGGTTTCAAGACCACCCTCAAGTACTGCATTATTAGTGTTTTGTCTCCTTGTGGTTCTTATTTACCCGTTTCCTTCACCATTTTACCTTACACTCCCTGTGTTGGCCAGAGCTGCTCATTAAAAACTAAAAGGTCAAACTCACACACTTTTGACAGACATTGTTTCTAAATTGAACACAGACATTTGACTTTACATTGTTTTGACCCCTTTACTAATTGCTATGTTTTATTTATATTAATGATCTTTTTTGTTGTTTCAAGTTATTTTGTTGGTTCTTGGTAAACAATAGATGGTGCAGAGATTGAAGCTTGCTTTAATTCTTAGGCCTCATGCTGAAGGACTCATCCACTGACTGTGCTGCATGTACTGTATTAAGTTAGAGTTACAGTATATATTCTGTTATTCCCCTGTACTCTTTACCCCACAGGTGAGCAGGGTATTGTTTTCGCCCCTATATATGTGTTTGTGTGTGTTTCTGCAGGATAACTTGAGAATGCCTGGACATATTTTTACCAAACTTGGTGGAAATATCACTTGGGTACCTGTCTCAAGGGGATTCACTTCTGTCATAGATTGGTCCAGGTCACGGTCACCAAAGTTGTCATATCTCAACAACCATCCATGCTACAGAAGTGATCAGAAGTGATATTATGAAGTCATGCTGGAATCACAATATAATTTAATATCCACAGTAAATTTTTGATGATATTCTGGAAACCAATGGCGCTACAGGACTTATCTTAGCCACAAAATTACAGGAAAATTACTTGATATCATCTGGTCAAAGTATGACAGTATGATAGAGCCCAAATGAAGTCAAAACATCAGATGAGGATCATTCAAAATTATTCCTGTCTCTCCTTTTGTAAATGTGCAGGATAAGCACATTTACACATTTCTGATGCTTTTTTCTAGTTGAAACCAGGTTTGATCAGTTAGTATACTGTATATGTTCCTGTTGTGTCTCATTTGATCAGAACAGTTGTTTGCATTCTCACTTATTTTGTTCAGTCACATTTTGATTAGAGTTATTTTTTTTTTCACCTCATTTGAGGGGTCCTGTAGTTTTCTGATCTGTATTATCTTTGTTTTGAATGCCATTGGATGTTTGTGGAAAATAAACCAATTTCTGTTGGAACTGTAAGCCCCGTTGTTCGATGCCTGAGCGTACTTTATCCCTAAGCCTAACCAAACCACAATCATGGCATAGATGTGTTTTTTTTTACCTTCCCCATGTTGAAAACTGACACCTCCCTTATGCAAGGAAAATGTACTCTCTAGTGGAAGCCTATGCATCAACATGTAATGCCCAGGTACACATCAGTATAAGGCAAGCTGGGAATGAGAATGTGTACTTCTGGTTGGATAGATTGGCTGCCCTCTGACAAAATTGATATAATCCCATAAAAACATGGCATTCTGGATGGCTTGTTTCCAGTTATTTGAAAAAAGGCTGTGTCTTTCTACATCAAGAGAACATTTTCATACTGTAACGTTGTTTTAGAGCTGTCAGCCCTGGTGGAAAAAGAGATGAAACCCTTACTTTCATAGTCTGTCCAAACCATTGTCAGCAGACTTATGCATTGAGAAGCATGTATATACCATGGGTTTTTACTTGCATGTTGCTGATGTTGAATCTTGTGGCTCTTCTTAACATATTGTGTCTGACACAGGATTGTCTTCTCTGTCATTTGTAAAACATGTGAAGTGAAGTGACAGAAAGATGCTGTGGACATAACATGTCCAGTGTCATGTGTGGTCAAGTGGCATCATGTAGCGTGATTAATCCGTGTTAATGTTTCTGACACATTGATTTTCTGTAATTATTTTGACAACCCTAAGCTGAATATCTTATGTTGTCCTGACATGGATATTTTATTGTTAATGACTTGTAAAGTGCTCTGTGGGGCTGGTGGTTTTGAGATATCCAACTTATACACACAAAGACAGAGAAAGTAAAGAACAAAAGGAGAAGAAAGTCATTTTTTTATGCATCAGCACTAGGATGGGAGTGTGGAAATTCAAGTTAGAATTTTATAATCAAACAAAAAGAAGCATTTGAACATCTATGGTGGAACACAAATAGACAAACCCACACAGCAAGAGACTCGTACAAATGTGTGTTAAGTCATAATTCTGATGCAACTCCGGTCTTTGTGATCTGTCAGAAGAAGGAAATACACAACCTCCAGAGATAAATACATTAATCTTCTGTGAGACAGACTCATAAAATCCTCGTAAAGAATTTAATATGTGATGCAATTAGACCCTAATCTTTTTTAGGATGGCTTGAATATGATACTGAACATAATTCACATTGAATCTATAATCTCTCTTCTTTAGAAATCAAACGAGACAGAAAAGGGAAGTCCTCAGCTTGGTGTCTAACGGCTTCCAGGGGACATGCTTGCTCTGTTCATGACACTGATACTAGATTCTCAGAAACCCGTTGAGAGGAGCACATGCTTCTGATACGGTCAATTAATGTAGCCCTACTCTTAATGTCAGAAATGTAAAATGTAAAACATAGTATCCCATTTTATATTTCAGTCTTGTCTGCAGCTCAGGTTTTGTAAAGGACAACTCTTGATTAAATAGATCTATGGATCAATTTTTCATCCTCAAAACCCTTTTTTAAATGACTTGCTGCAATTACTTTGGAGTTTGCCAAAGGTCTCCTCTTTCTCTCCCTCCTTTGCTTTCCCTTTGCTAGCATTACTCACATCTACCTTTGTGGAGTGAATTAGTAAAAGACAGCACTAATAAAAGGGCAGCCAGCTGGAGCTGACTGACTGAATTAATAAGCAACGTCATCATAGCTGATCTGTGAAGTTATCTACAAGCTGGAGCGTTAAGAGCACTGGGTGTAGCTCACAGGAGACTCTGACTGCCTGTCACATGTGTGCATCTGCTCTGTGCTGCTGTCAATCTCACCCTCACCTAATTACACAGATAGAGGGTTACAAGTCTCTCCTTAAAGAGCTCCACCTCAGTTTAATTTGGCTCATATAAAAACTTGAAATGCTTCACTTGCTCATGACTGCCAGCGTCTCCTTTAAATGTTTATCGAAGAAAAAACAACAACTCATCTTTGAGCTTCTACGTTTTTTTATGCCTTGATGCCACTTTAATATCGACGCCTTCTTAAACTTATTGCCTAAGTCATTTTTTCAGATTTTTCAAGAAACAGAAAAAACTGAACCTGCCTAAATCACACTCTTAGGCAGGAGTGCCATTCTAGAGGGGTGGAATGGCACAATCTGTTTAACTGAGGATGTAGGCAATTTTACCAGAGGTGGCCAGCATCATGAGGAGATGATTTAGGCAAAAAAAAAAACAAAATCATTTTTGTAAAAAATGACTTTGGCAATTAGTTTAAGAGGGTTATGATATACAAACCCTAATTCCAGTAAAGTTGGGATGTTGTGCAAAACTAAGTAAAAACAGAATATAATGATTTGCAAATCATTTTCAACATTTATTTAATTGAATACAGTACACTACAAAGACACACTGCAATGTTCGAACTGATGAACTCTATTGTTTTAAAAATATATATTTTGACACATTCCAGAAGAGCTGGGACAAGGGTATGTTTACCACTGTGTTGCATCACCTTTCCTTTTAATAACACTCAAAAAGCGTTTTGGAACTCAGGACACTAATAGTTGACGCTTTTTGGGAGAAATTCTATCTTATTCTTATTTAATGAACAAGTTGTTCCCTGAAAAAGATGTTACTTGGATGGAGCTTATGTTGCTCCAAAACCTCTATGTTCTTTTTAGCATTAATGGAGCCTTCACACATGTGCAAGTCTCCCATGGGGGGCACTAACACCCCCTCCCCCCCAATTCCCCCAGATCATCACCAATGCTGGCTTTTGAACTGTGCACTGATAAAAATCTGGATGCTCCCTTTCCTCTTTAGCCCAGAGCATTTCCATGATTTCCAAAGACAATCTAACAATTTGAAATGTGGACTCATCAGACCACAGCACCATTTTGCGCCAGTCCATCTCAGATGAGCTCGATCCCAGTGGTGTTCCTGGGTGTTGTCGATATGTGGTTTTCATTTTGCATGGCAGAGTTTTAACTCGCACAACAAAATGTGCTAACTGACTATAGTTTTCTGAAGTGTTCCTGAGCCCATGTGGTAATATCCTTTACAGAATGATGTTGGTTTTTAATGCTGTGCCACCTGAGGGGTGGAAAATCATAGGCATTCAATGTTGGTTGTTGGCCTTGTCACTTACTTGCAGAAATTTATCCAGATTTTTTAAATTTTTTGATGATATTATGGACTGTAGATGATGAAATCCATAACTTTCTTGGAATTGTACATTCAGAAATGTTGTTCTTAAACTGTTGGACTATTTGCTCACACAGTTGTTCAGTTGTTCACAAAGTGTTGAACCTCACTCCATCTACTGCTTGTGATCGACTGAGCCTTTCGGAGATGCTCTTTTTATACTAATGATGACACACATTTGTTTCCAATCAACCTGTTCACCTGTAGAATGTTCCAAACAGGTGTTTTTTGAACATTCCTCAATGTTCCCAGTCTTTGTTGTGTATCCACTTGAATATAGGTTGAAAATGATTTGCAAATCATTGTATTCTGTTTTTATTTAGCTTCACACAATGTCCCAACTTCATTGGAACTGGGGTTTGTTTAAAATGCTCCTACAGTTAAGACTTAACCGGTTGTAAGTTTTAAAAAAAATAACAGGATTTTTCTTAAGGTTCTGGAGGACTTACATGTTGTAATTATACTAT
The DNA here is from genome assembly GCA_029823295.1 of Pseudamia nigra. Lineage (NCBI taxonomy): Eukaryota > Metazoa > Chordata > Actinopteri > Kurtiformes > Apogonidae > Pseudamia > Pseudamia nigra. The sequence continues at coordinate 5,600 of JAQQAE010016064.1, forward strand.
GGGGACTGTAGGATTAGAAGGAATCCCCAAAGAAAATTTGATGTCATTTGACTAAAAATTATGCATATGCATAGGCTATTTCCATGTTTATTTTCCACAAACCTAAGTTTGTGGAAAGCAAACATGGAAACGCTAGACCAGATAAGAAAAAAACAACAACCACTGGGGACTAATGCCATTAAATCTAGGAAAAGCTATTTAGTTGGTTTTGATACTTGGTTTTACATTAATCTGTCTTATTCTGTGCCCACAATGTCAAGTTACAGTATGTATGGTTATCTAACTACATCATGTCTCATGTTGTGAATGTGTTGAAGACAAAAATGTCTAAGGCAAAAGAATGTAACATAAATAATTAAGTCATGGCTTCAAGCCTCTTGTTAAATAGGGCCTAAAGGGCTTTCATACATAAAAAGTTTCAAACAGCAAGTCTTTATCATTATGTCATGGGAATGCATCCTGCTCAAATGCTTTCATTGTGTATGGATTTGACAAGGAATCTTTGAAAAATTGTGAGAACGAATCGCTCAGATCATGACTAAAAAAAGAATATTTTTCAGCAAAGTTTCTTTCAGGAGAACAGGATACAGTATGTTGGTGACTGCATAAGACTGTATCTGTTATGTGATTTTTAGCTTTACCATGTAAAAATTGATTTTGAATAAAGCACCTTATGAAATGGCTATGTATTTTAGAGCTAGCTACTGGATTTCAGATCAGAAACATGTTTTAACATACAATTTTTTATTTTATTTTAATTTATTACTTTTTATACATCAGTGACTGGAGGCTGAAACACCAAGCAATATAAAACTAGCGGATGTTTGGAAGCCCTGTGTTGCCACAGCCCCTCTGTCTGTCTGTGTGTCTGCCTGTCTGAGGCCTCTTTTCTCCTCAATGGGTTGACCCCCTGAATCCCCTGACACCCTAACCCTAACGCTAACCCTGACTCTTACCCTTACCTCTAACCCCATGAGAAGAGTTCTTCCCCATTCCAGGTCACATGCTTCCACCAAATTTGGTGAAAGTTGGAGCAGTAGATTTGAGTTAATTCTGCCTCTGGACACGCACCCAGACAAAACAAGGGGGTCATCGCCATGTTCCCCCAGCCATATGTTCCCACATGTCTAAGTTATCTAGCTATCTACCAAAAATTCTGGCCTATAAAGCGCACCTGAATATATGCCACACCCACTGAATTTAAAGGAAAAGAAGTGTACATATATAAGCCACACCTGTCAGATGTTCACGTTCACCCAGTCTTTGAGAATGTTGTCAAGTTCGGGCCATCTGCTTTTCATACCGCTGAAAAATTTTGTCGTCTTTTTGCGCTGAGTCAGTTGGATGGATTCATTGATGCCAAGCATACAGTATGTGCTGCAGCTCTATTTCCTTCTTCGACAGCCAGGTCGATCACTTTCAACTTGAAAGCTGCATCACATGCATTTTTCATTTCTTCGTGTGTTTTCCATGATGAGGGTATGTGCATGAAGTGCAAAATGACTCATCTGAAGAATTTAGTGTGTGTGCATTTGGTTTACCGTAATTCGAACAGTTCCGTTGGTCTACTGTGACCTGTTCGCTAATTTCATTGGTCTGTATTGGCGGCATGAAGCTCCTTAGCTAGTAAAAAGTCATACATTAGCCGCATAATCCTGTTTCCATATGTGCACACAGACAAAAAAAATCTTACAAATGTGGGAACATAGGGCTGTGGGAGTCTACGGATGATTTCTGGAAGTACGCAACCACCAAACAGAATTCTGTGTGATTTTTCAAGGCCTTTTCTTGTTATAAGCCCCACCTATAACAAAAGCAGCAGCATCACCTGTTTCAAAGATGACAAGCAAAAGTGCTCATAACCATGGCAAGTTCCAAGTAAACTGATTAAGCCATGTCCAAGCTATTGCGTTGGCATGGGTATGCAGGTACACAGACATATATGGCTTGAAGGATGCAAATAACTTGCATAATCATCCCAGTTTTACATATCTTTTCACAGTTTACTGAACTGGTCGGGTGACACCAAGGGGGGATGTTTGTGACTGGCACTTTAACATCTCAATCACCAAAATTTTCACGGCAGTGTCCCCTTTCTTGTTTGTGAATTAACGCTCCCAGTACTATGTTTTTCCCCAACAATAAAAAAAAAAAAATGCAGTCAAAATGTCATTTTTAAACAAATGATGTCTATTACTTCAGTTCTACTGTGAAAATGATCCGCAGCAGGAATTACGGCTTCACCTTTGTTTTTCACTTGCAAAACAAAACCATTAAACATTACCAGTGTGCATTGTCGGTCATCACACCAGTGGCCACACACTCCAATCAACAATTCTACACACTCTCGGCCGTGCCTCAGGCTCCGGCTGTGTTATTAATTTCCATGTAGACCTATCTATGTTTATTTATCCACAAAATTCCTGTAAATAATTGGAGTTTGTGGTGGAGAGCAGCAGTGTGAAAGAGTCACTGATACCCAGTCTATTAACTTGTTGACACTTTGGGGTCGGCCTGACTCTGGGCTAATGCGGAGTGTGACCGAGCAGAACCATCTTCATTATCCTGCCGTAATGTTTCATTGCTCGGGGCTTGTGCACTGATGTCTACCCACCCACTTGTGTGCCTCCACCTCTCTTCTATTGCTTCATGTCATTTCATGTTGCCTCTATCTTGTAAACGCATGGTTAGGAAGAAGTAGTCGCCATCCAGTTCTTTTTTTTTTTTTTTTTTTAAAACATTTTCCACTGATTTCTAGTTTATTTCACCCTGCATCCATCCATCTCCTTCTCCCGAGTCCCATCTTTCTCTGAACTGTCAGAGCCTTATTGCGTCATCTTTCTTTGGTCTACTTGCACTCATATTTCTTCTTCTCATTTTACTTTGCCTTGAGATTTTGCCATCTGTCTGCACTTGCTGGCCTGGCTCCTCTTGCATTATTTGTACATCTTCTCCACATTTTCACATGGGCCAAATCAAAGCTCCTCTCTATCAGTAATTTTCTCCTTCCTTATTTTGTCGCTGTGGCATGTTAGGGTTTTTTTTTAGCTGTTTTTAAGGCACCACTCAGGCAACTTTTGATAGCTTAAAACGGTTATGATTGACTTCTGCTTGAAAATCTAATATTTTCTAAGTCAGGAGAGACATGTCTGCATTGCTGCTTGTAAGAAAATCGGTGTTAGAACTGGTCAAAAATGCATGCTCTGCTTTAACTGGTAATGAAATTTCAGCATTAGTTGTGATGTGGAGTCAAGGGACCATGGAGGCTTTTGAAACATGTCCCCGTTATACTTTATTTGCATCCTTGATCCTTATTGTAAATCATTGCACATTTACATGAGCTGTGCCAATTAAAGTTTAGGGAGTAAACAGCTCCAGAATCATTATGCATTAGAGGAATAACAAGTAATATGAAGCTGTCCTGAAGAATCTCGCGCTCTCTTTCCACACACTGTCATCCTGTCACTTGGTCTGTCAGCCGCTCCGAAGTCACGCTAGCATGAATGAATTTAAAAAAGAAAAAAGCAAATTACCTTTCTCCCTTTAAGATTAATTGACACAGGCGAAAGAAGCAAAAAGAAGGAAAAAATGTTGAAATTAGCCCAGTGCAAACTACTTGAATTCAAAACATGACCTTTATTAGTTGTACAGTACATCCCCTATTGCAGCCTAATCTTCACATTAAAGCTCACTTTGTTAATGCTTTAAACTTGAGTAGTAGTGAGGATAAATGTTACAAAAGAACTTTTAAAAGTGGGATCAACTTCGTGCCTTTTATGCAGAGGTGGGTAGTACTCAAGTACTTAATCCATCACGTGTAATTGAGTAGTTTATCCTTAAATAATGTACTTCTGAGAGTAGTTTTACAGAATATTTTTTACTCCTACTCAGTTACATTTGGGATGAAAAAAGTATACTACTGAGTTACATTTGGATAGAGCATACAGGAGTTTTTTTTAAAGCAGAATGGATAAAATGATGAAACAATCAAGCAAACTAATAAAAAAATCAACAGAGTAAGCAACAACATGAGCAAAAATAAAAAAAACACAATCAACTAAATTAACAACAGTGAAATGATATGCATAAATGCACAAAAAGTGAACAAAGCAAGCAACAAAATGTGGTAAAATGAACAACATAATGAAGTACATTAACAAACTAGGCAATAAAAGATTAAATAAATTAACAAAAATTGAAAAAATACATGAATAAAATGATGCAATAAGCACAAATGAGCAACATAATCTACAAAATCAGTAAAGACAAACAAAATAGTCAAGTAAATAAAAAAATAACAAAATAAACAATAGGCTGTAATTAAGTCCTCATAATGAAGATACTCACTACAGTAGTTTGTATGAGATACTTTTAAAACTTTTACTCAAGTACCTATTTTTAGGAGTACTTCTACTTAAGTCATTTGAATGAAAAAGTAATAATATGTTTACTTTAGTACCATGTCAGTGTACTGTACCCACCTCTACTTTTCTGTGGATGTAAAATTAAAGAAAGATGCACAGACTCATACAATAATAATTGTCTAAACCCAAAACGTAAGTTAGCTTTGTCCTTTGGACAAAGAAAGAAAAAGTTCTTGAACAGAGACATAGTATATGATACCATATCACACTGAATTGCTATTCCTTTCAAAGAGAATAGAAAACTTGTCAAAAGTTCACTGCAAATTCACTTTACACTTTATGGAAACAGGTCAAATGACTCAGAAAGCCATGACAAGACCAAGCTCATGAACAAAGCAAAACTCGGGGAATGATGCACTGGAATGGAATGCAGCATGGTGGATTAAAGTAATCACACCTGTGTGTTTTCTACCATAAAGACTTAAAATGTCTTCTGTGACGAAGGTCCATTGCCAGCAGAGACACAGCCCTCTATGTTGGATGCTTCTCGGTGTGGACTTTTGTGCAGTGAGTTCATACCCCTGACCAGGAACAGAGTGTACAGGCAGAACGTGATAAACAAAAAAACTCTGGTTGTGAAGCTGTCTTCTGTTTCTGCAGCAGGTGTGTCTGTGTGTGACTCAATGCCCAGGGATGAATGAAACAAAAACACACATACAATAGAGCGACAAGAATTCTCTGTCAGACGAGGGGGAAGCCTGTCCTTCAGCTGAACTCACTCACAATGCAGAGACAGAGTTGTGCAAAAGGTGTGGGTGTCTTTATTTGTGGTCAACAGCACATCACGATCATAATAAAACAATCAAATTATCTTATTTCTTTGATGACTTTTTTTCCACCTCCACAACATCTCTTCATTCACTCTCTCTCATGTTTGTTGAGTAGAGTCCAAGTTTGAATGTGTTTTTCTATATTAAAGTCACAGGTGAAATAAGTGATACACTCACCAGTTGCTTCATTAGGTGCACCTAATAATGCAACTTAATAACACAAACATCTAATCAGCCAAGCGCATGGCAGCAACTCAGTACATTCAGGCATGCTCAAGACAACCTGATGAAGTTTAAATCAAGCATCACAATGTAAAAGGTGATTTAAGTGACTGCGAGTGTATTACGGTTGTTAGTCTGAGTACTTCACAAACTGCTGATCTACTGGGATTTTACAGAGAATGGTCTACAAAAGAGAAAGCATCCAGTAAGCTTTCTGAGAAAAGATGCATCCTTGAAGCCAGAGGTCAGAGGAGAACGGCGACAATAACTCAAATAACCACTGGTTACAACCAAATAATGCAGAACATCTCGGAATGCATAGCACATCAAATCTTGAAGCAACAGGAGCCCACACCAGGTGACACTTCTGTCAACTAAGAACAGGAAACTGAGGCAATTCAAATTTCACATGGGCTCACCAAATATTGGTCAACAGAAGACTGGAAAAATATTGCCTGGTCTGTAGAGTCTTAATCTGCTGTAACTATCAGATGATATGGTCAGACGTGCCATGAAAGCATGCACCCGTCCTGCCAGATATCTGTAGTCATTCCGGACACCTTAGTAAAAATTTAACATTGTTTGAACACCACAGTGCTGACCATTTTTTAACCTTTGGCAGCTCAGCATTTACCTTTGTACCATTTCAAGCTATTCATTGGACGTGAACCGCCTGAATTTCAATTAAAAAATGGAAAAATTGGGGTGTTCTAAAACTTTTGACAAGTAGTGTAGGTTTTCAGGGTCGACAAACTGGACAGTGTTACTTATTTTGGCCTTTGGCTGATCCAGATTGGAAATCCACATGGACGTATGTGGTCTCAGATAGATAGGTGGGTGGGTGGGTGGGGGGAT
>JAQQAE010016065.1:0-11869 GCA_029823295.1 Pseudamia nigra
TGTTGTCCCATGAAAAGATATAATTAAATATCTGCAGAAATGTGGGGGGTGTACTCACTTTTGTGAGATACTGTATTTTGTGTGTACAATGCAATTTTCCTTCCATTCAGCAGAATAGGTGATTGGTATAGTAAGTTTTTACTCAGCCCTAGTCTGAGACAAAGTTTATTGTGCTAATATTTTTTTAGATCAGATTCTGGCAAATACATTTCATTAAAAGCAACAGGAAGTATTTGTGAACCATTTTATTACATTCTTTTTATTTTACATTATTTTAGACTTACATTATTTAAGGTTCTGAGTCTTTAGCACTTTGTCTAACTGAATATTTATCCAGTCACACAGAATAATGATAATGTCAGACTTTTAACTCGCATGTCAACTCTCATAAAGATTTAGATCATTACAGTTGTTGAAATGTTTATTTTGTGCATTTACTCATTATAAATTAATGACACATGTTGTCTCAGTCTCTGGACATTGCTGGACAGACTAGAGCCCTGCAGGGACAGAATGCCGAGCTGGAGACAGAAATTACCAAACTGAAGGAACAACTCGAAGAACAAACTATGGTAACTACAGTTTACCTCCAGCTTTGCTTTTGGTATATTGAGCTTGTTTAACAAAATGGAAATTAGATCAAAGAGAATATACTTCACCTAAACAAGTTCAACTGAGCAAGTTAAAGAAAGTTGTATGTAAACTTGTTTAAGCTCAAGACAAAGGCATGTTTTTGTGAACAAAGCAGTACAAGCGACTTTGGTGAAAACCTGCAGTTGTGCTACTGTATGTAGGGATGTCTTAATAAGTTAAGTAGGATTTTAAAACACTGTTGTATTTGTTTTTGTATTAAAAGTTTAATATTTAGGTGTGCCTTTTAGGAATATTATTACTCCTGAATTAATCTTTTTTTTTTCATTAAAACAACATGCATGTTTTAGATACAAACTTTAAGTTCCTTACAGTGTTTTAAAACTGTTTTATTAACAAGTAACACAATGAAAATGATTAACTAAGTGTAAAGGTAGATATCTGTATGTTTTTCTCATCAGAAAAACCAGGCTGAAAAGAAAACGGTAGCAAATCTGAAGGAACTGCAGCTGGAGCTGGAGAAAAGCGCAGAGGAGTTCAGACGTCTGAAGGAGAAACTGGCCAAAACGGAGGCTGAGCTTCAGACCACAGTCGAAGAGTGAGTGCAAAGTAACAATACTGAATGAAACTAAAGCAGAGTAGAATACATAGCCTTCAAAATGTGGTGTTTAACGAAATCGAAGTAAATGTTGCTGTTCTTAATTTGATTGCACTGTTGCTCACATTTGGAAACATCTGGGTTAGTTTTCTAGGAATTAATTCTTTGGTTAATCATTTCTTTCATCTGTCTCTAATTCAAACGAGCTGGTAAAATGTACTGTAACTTCTTTTAGTTGTCCTGCAGAGGGGTATGTTTACTATAAACAAACATGAGTAATAAAATAGGACAATCACGATAATTTGCATTGCAAAGTATTTATGACCTATTACTGTAAGTCTCTTACTGGTATCAGTGTACTGGCCCACCGATACCAGCAGAGAGTGTCTGTTGACACTGCTATAGTGCCACTTCTTCCTTTTTAATATATGGTTCTTTTATGTCTCCATTTGGTTTGATTTATTTTCATTTTATACTACTGCTTTCTTGGTGACTGATTTTATAATTTGTTTTGACTGCAAATTGTCCACCTTTCTTGTCTTTTGCTCACATATTATACAAGTTTACTTCTTATGTTACTAAATGCATGCTAATATCCATATCCTACTCTTTTTTTGGAGGGGAATATAATTTAGACTAGATGTGTTTTTTCAGTATGTTTAGGCTTTTTTTTTTTACTTAGTTCAGCTTTAATTTATATTTTTTAATTATAATCTGTTAGTTGAGCTGCCCTGCATTTTCCAGTGTGATGGGTGCAATATCAGTGATCCTTTCTGACTTCATTTCAAGCCTCTACAGCTTCTCTCTACATGAGTGCGGTGGTTTGTTTAAAGTTCCTCCCATCACTTATCACCATCCCCTCAGTGTTGCAGTGCGGGGTCAGTTTAGATATTATTGTCAAGGTTCAGGTATTGGTTTTAAACCCTGTGCTCTAGGGGCCACATATTCAGGTCCAGCACAGGTGGTACCATTTGTACATGTGAATTGAAATACAGGTGTGGTGTGTGTGTGCTCTCACATTATGCAGAGTATGGACTTTGTGTTTTTACACGTGGTGTGGTGTGGTGTGTCAGGCTGTTCCAGGTGAAGATGGAGCGAGAGCAGTACCAGACAGAGATCAGAGACCTGCAGGACCAGCTGTCAGAAATGCATGACGAACTAGACACGGCCAAGACGTCAGCTGCTGACAGCGAGAAGGACATGATTATGGTGGTATGACATGATATTATTCCTAAAGAAAAAGCAGCAGCTTGCTATTTTAATATTAAAAACCAAAGCACTCTACAACTTTAAGGGCCATTTAACTTGGTACAAACTAAAGTACACTTCAGACTAGAGGTTGATCAACTATTGGCCGGGCCGATTATTGGCGCCGATACTTGGAATTTTGATGTATATCGGTATCATTGTTTTTTTTGTTTTTTTTTTATATCCGACGGGCCGATATCAAGAACTCAATTAAAAACTGGGTTATTTCGGCTCAGCGGCCCAGCTCTCTGTCTCCTGCCGCTTCTGTCTCCAGCATTGTTCCGCCCACAGCGCCATCTGATTGGTTAAGCAAGCCACAGTACGTGTAAGCCAAGTGTGTGTGTCCTCACACAAACACACACAGTAGAGAGGTAACGTTTTCTCGTGTGCAGAAGCTCTGGAGAGCAAACACGTGTTGAAGGTAAATGCAGATAACTCTCCTGAAATTGTAATAAACATCCCAGTGCTCTGTCTCACTACTACTACTAACGTTACAGTGTGCAGCAGAATAGAGTGGAGTAAACATTAGCTACCGCTAACGTACCTCCCGTACCTCTTACGTCCCTCCTGACATGCCTGTGAATTACTTGAAAGAAGGTGTTGATAATATTGACAGTCAAACAGTCCGTGATAGTAAAAGCATGTGTGTGTGATTGAGTGAGAGCGCGTAAAAAACTCAATTTTCTTGTTTTATTGTAGGGAAACACGTTAAGGTGGAGTCTGATTAGTTTTTACCATAACATTAGTTTTCCAGTCTGGCTGTAGACACTCAGCAGACTACAGTATGTATTAGTAATGGGGAGACTGTATGTAATGTGGAGAATAGTGTGTGTTTGCATGAAAGTCAGATGAAAAACTCTACAGCTCATGACTACTACAATAACTTCTGAGTCTGGGATCCATGCACTTCTGGAGCTATTTATTTTCAGTTTGTTTGGTTAAATAAACATGCTTTAGGCATTTAAACCAAGCTAAGTGTTTGTATTATTCAACATTTTTACTCCAATTTTTACACTTTTACTGCAAATGAATATCAGCTCCAAATATCGGTTATCGGCTTCCTTAACTACTAATAATTGGTATCGGCCCTGAAAATCCCATACCGGTCGGTCACCACTTTAGACCAAGAAGAAAGTATTCATTTATTTATACTGAATGAGTTCAAATTTTGTGCCAATTTTAACTTTACTGCTTCACCTGTTTTTAAAACGGTTAAATACAGTACCTAAGCATACATTCTTTTAACATGTCTGTAAAGGGCAATATGCATCAGGTGCAATAGGGGCAAAACTAAATTTTTAATGGAACACTAACACATTTTATAAATAAAATGTGCAAGAACTTTGTTATTGTAGGCTTTCGATGCTTTATATTTATTGCTTTACTGATGGAAATTGTCTTTTGAGCCTTAGCATTGTATTGTTTAGTTTTTAGGTGAACATCTGGTGTTTTTTTTCTTTCCTTTAACATCTTGGGACCATGTTGGAAACAAGTTTTTACATGTTTATATTTTGGATTTGTTTGTCTTGCTGTCCTATCGTCTTATGGTGACAGTCATGGTCATGCTTGGCAGATCAGCTTCAGTTTGATATTCTGTGATATTTAATATATGTTGCAATAAAATGCTCTTTGTTTTCCTTTAGGACATGATGCAGCTGAAGGTGGAGATGCAGGAGATTCTGCTGGCAAAGGAGGAGCAGGAGGATGTGCTGAGAAGGCGAGAGAGGGAGCTGACGGCTCTGAAAGGAGCCCTGAAGGAGGAAGTGGCTGCTCATGATCAGGAGGTGGACAAGATGAGGGAACAGTATGAGAAGGAGATAAGCAGACTGCAGACATCTTTGGATGAGGCCAAGCAGGTAATCAGCCTCCCCTTTGTTACCCCCACCTCTTCTTTCTCCTCGTCTTCCTCCCACTCGCCTTCAGTTTGACTCTCTGCATTTCCTCCTCCTTTTCATCTGTGTCCATCCCCCAATCTAGAAACACACCCAGGCAGAGAACAGTGTGGAGATAAGCAGCACATCAGGGGAGCTGTAATTGTGTGTTTGTATGTGTGTGCGTGTTTCGCTTTTCAAGATGAGCCATATGTTGGACTTTAGAGGTTGGAACACTGCTTTGAAGTGATGTTATTTACACCTTTCCTACACTTTCACAACTAGGGCACTGAGCATCACGAGAGGACATACACAAAGGACCGTTATCTTGAATTATGTCAGTTATTCTGTATTTCTGAGCAACAGACATGCAGGAAGTAGAGGAGGAGGATGTTTATTTGGTAGTTTGTCATTTGTCAGTAACAAATATTTTTATCAGCACAAAAAAAATAGCTGGGTAATATATTTTGTAGCACATCTAAAACCTTTAGTACATGCTCTCCCACTTTGTTAAAACCCTCTAAATTCCTGTTATAATGTTAATATTTCGGTGAAGTAAGTAGAAGTCTATCTCTACAGTGATGGCTGTAGATTATTGATATGCTTTGCTTCTACTGTCTGACAGGGAAGCGCTCATGATAAAGAGCTTTAACACTGTAGGATTTAATGATGATGTGATAGCACTGCTTTAACAAACTAATTTAAATATTCTAAGTCAGCAGGATAGGATATTCATGTATGGCAGGGAAAAGTTGTTTTAGCTTTTTTACACAAGTGGAAATTGAACACAGCTTGAGTTCACATACTTTAGCTGTGTCAACAAACTGATAAGATGAAAATGAAACGGTGTAAATTTAGTTCGTCATCACTTTTCATGGTTACTTTTCTTATGCGTGTTTCTTAAGGGAGACACATTTTACGAGCAATCCAGTGCTTGATGGTGACCTTTACTGTGGTAATATCACACATGAATGTGTAAAAATGTTTATAGGGATGGTCATTACTGTAACAAAATGATGGTCAGTAAGAAACAACTAAGTAATCATCTCAGAGCATTTACTGTAAGAAAATACTGATGCACTTGACTGTTGCAATAACGTTTTTAGATACTACATTGATTCACAAACAAACTGTATAAAGTTTTACGTGCACGGATTAGTGGCAGATTTTGATCCATTATCTTTTTGAGCACTCCTGTTTGTCCATTTGTCTGTCAGCAGGATTATACAAAAACTACTGCAACCAGATTTCATGAAACATGATGAAAGGGCAGTGCATGGGCCAAGTACAAATCTGTATACATCCACTTTGCTTTTTTTGTTTTGATTTGTTAACTCTGCCAAAAAGGTCATGTGATTATGTTGGTTTGTCAGTTTGTTAGCAGGATTATGCAAAATTTTGGGGATGATCTAGGTCAGGATGTGGATTCTGGATCAACTTTTCACTTTCTTTAACATTGTGAGATAGGGCCATTTATCAAAATGCATTCAGTAGTTTTTGTGTAATCCTACTAACAAATGGACAAACTGACAAATTAACAATTGGACAAATAAACAGACATACCAACGTGGTCACAAAATAACAGTTTGAGTGAACAACAGGTGAACTGAGTGCCCTCTAATTTTTAATGTCACTAGAGATAATAGAGAAACAAAGGCTAACCGTTAAATAAAACAAACAATGCGCCAACAAAAGAAGTAAGACTTCAGTCTTTGGTTGTAACATGATCACAAAGGGAGACCAGAGACTGTTTGAAAGGAGTCCCACGGGAGAAGTATCTGTTCCCTGAACGAACTCCTATTTTGTGAAAACAGAGTTTCATAACATTCAAATAACCCTGATATTCTTTAACATCTAATCCAGAAAGGAGCAAATTATCGCTCCACCTGGTAAAGACCTAGAGTGAACAAAACTATAGTTATGTCAGCTAAAGAGGGAAGATTCCAATCTGAACTTTTTCGGTGTTGATGAAAATGTGGCCGCTAACCTGTGGATAATTATGATCTTTTCAGAAAAGAGGTTATCTAATCATACTTTGTCTCTAAGATGTTAACAATCATCACAAAAGTCATCTGATTGTTGTGAAAACAACTGATTTCACAAAATAAAGAATATTTTATGTTCCTGACCCACTTCTTCTGAACTAGCATAAGAAACATTCTGGTGTCCCTTTGAAGACTCCGGGGCCATGATGTGCTTACACCTAAAGAGAGAAACTTTGTGTCTTCACTTAGATCAGGCTTGGCCACATTAACCACTGGCACCAACTGACAAAGAGCAGGAAAATATAGGGCATAATTAATTTATCTATGGTTTAGTAATACTGTGTAATGAGGAAAAAGACTGTGGGCATTTTTGGAGCTCTGCTGTTTCTGACTGCCCTTGCTTTTCATGTTGAAATGTCACAGGCACTCCGAAAAAATTTAAGCACAGACTGTTATTTGTTCTTCAAAATAATATTGTTCTTTATACTGTATTTCCTGTAATTATACTAAAATTACAGTAAAAAAAAACATGCTGCCCTGCTTTAGAGTATTACATTATACCACAATATTTGGAATCATCCCCTCTATAGTCATTATATGTGTTGTATTGCCAGGTTCTTGCAATACAACCCAGCCCTACCATTTCCAAAACAACAATTAACCGTAACAAAGAAGCAATTAAGTTTCCATATCCACTATTTGTATTGGGTGTGAGTTGTAAATGGTCACTATCTCACCTCTCCAAAATAGAAGATGATGAGTTAAGTGGAGATGATCAGCAGTCCAGGAGGAAGACGGCATGCTGAAAGCACTACAGAGACATTGTTCAGTAGGTCTCTGTGTGACTCATGTGTGTCCTGTTTGTCTCAAAAAGTGGAAGTTGTCCTTGTTCTTGGCTTCCTGCAGGTCTGCTGGGGTCCACAGCAGTAACAGTGCATTTCCTTTTGTTGAACAGAGGTACTGCTCCCCTAGGGGAGTATGTCATCAATGCTTTGTAAACATATGGCAAAAGAAACTGTTTGTTTCTTTTAAGATGAAAAGCTTTCCCCATGTCTTCCTTTCATCCCTAAATCCAAAACTTGATTTAAGTTCAAATGTTTATGGCATATGGCCAGAACTACATGTTACGAGAAACAGATTGGAAGAGATTGCTTCTTATCCTATGTACATCTCCTTTGTGTTGGGGAGAAAAAAGATGTAGACCAAAACTGTGCATCATTTTATTTTTTCACCCTGCCCTGCTTCCTCCTTTGTGTGGCCCTGATGTTTGCTGTGACCACAGTGGCTCATGCAGAGAAGAATGCTGGAAACTGGAGCACTAAATTGCTCTGTACACTAGTTAATTGCAGTGGCAAGCCATCACTAATCTAATGAGCTGCAGTGCCTAAGTTGCATCGTGCCCCCTCTTCATTCTGTGGCCTGATTGAGCGGGGGTAAATGTGGACCTCAGTCAGTGATGAATGATGAGTTTGTTTCACACAATAATAGCAGCGGGGGTTGGGACTTGCTGAATAAGTGGGTCAGTATGCTGTAGAAAAGGGGATATACTGCTGACCCCCTGAAAGGAGCAAGGGGCCTGTTTTGTATCTTAAATTGAAAGCTGCATTGTGTTTCCATAAGCTGAAATCTGTGGCGTTTTATCAAAAGTGTTAGTCATACTTTCTTGACAAGATAAAATGTGCTTATTTTGGTGGTTGTAGTTCTAAATGTTCTGTAACAAAAGAAGTCTGCAGATTTGGACATAGATTTTATCTTTAATGTCAGCATGTGCTGGTATGTAGAAAATGTGGAAAGATGAGGTGCAGTGAGAAAAGAGAAGTGTTTGTTTCCAGGAATGTTGGGGTCAAAGTGGAGAATGCGCACCCTGCAAGCCCTCCTTAACTCAGCTGCAGCTCTGTTACAGTGCAGCTGCTCTGACCTGCAGAAAAAACTCAGATCGTTTCATTTATTCCTCTTCAGGGTGCTACAGTTGCTTCTCTATGTCTCCGCAGTTCACTGGATTCTCACTGTTAGTGTATTTAATAGGTCTCAGCTGTACTTTCTTTCGAAGTGTAAAGACAGAGGCTTGTGCTTATCACACCATTGTCAGCTCATGTTAAATTTCACCTACACTCCTAGGTCTCAGTATGTAACACAGCCACGTTGTTATCATGCTCTCATCTGTAACCTCAATTTCAAATGCTGTATTTTTTAATTTCCTAACTCCACAGTTTCCACACAAGCCTCTGCCATGATCTCCCGCTCAGCTAAACACAGTTCATTTTCAGGCCTGTGCCATTCTCCCTATCTCCACCTTCTTCTTAAGTAATCTATCAGTATGTGAACTGAAGCCTTACTGTCTGATCATCAAACTTGCATAGCCTGCAGAAGAGTTCCCCCTTAGGGTCGTTTTGAAGGGAAAGACTTCTGCATGAGTCTGTGTGTTTGATGATAGCAGAATATTTTCTGGTATAACTTTAGGAGCTGATTTAGCAGGAGACTAGAAAGAGGAGTGAGGAAAAAATGATGGAGAAATTGTGGATCTTGACAGAGACGTCAAGGAATGAGCTGTTTATAGCCGTAGGAATATTACATCTTCTATGACTCTAAAAGATTTGTGAAGAATTTATAAATTAGTGACATTAATTCGAAATGCCCAGCAATTCATTTTGGAAAGGTTCACTTTAGGAAATGATTTTGGGTGGTTTTAGACATTTACATTTCTATGTGAATGTAGTGTGTGGATTTTTGTGTTTATTGTTCTTTTACTTCACTGCCTGTTAGAGCTGATGTGGTGGGAGCCTAACTTTCCAAAACAGCCTGGAGGACTTAAGTTAAATACACCACCTATTGAGATGACTCAGAAGATTTGAATTGAGTGGGTTTACATTTATCCTCCAGTGCTTTCTGAAGATACTTCAGCTGCAAGAGAATCTGAATCTGTTAGCATCTCAAAAAAATTATTTTTATCAAATTTGGTCTCAGGCGGACTGTTTTACATCAGGACCCAGTTATAAATGTGTGTTGACACATGCATGTTGGAGTCTTATGACTTTAACTATTGTGGGATGTGGATTTTGGGCATTATTTTTTTTCTTTACACGTAGGTTTATTCAAACTGTGTCTTTTTTGGCCTCTGGCCTGGAAAACACAACATGATGTTTTCTCCCTTCTTTGTCTTTTTGTGGAGACGCTGATTCTGTCTTGGCCAAGATGGTGGTGCATGATTAAACTGGCAGTGCATGGCTTGTGATTCACAGGCTGAGTCATACTCAGCTAATATTGGTAATCTTGATGAAGAGTCCATGATGAGTGCATGTATTTTTAAAGACCAGGCAAGTCCATTATATTATATCATATCATAGTGAAATAAACATCAAGGATGCTATGCTACAAGCAGCAAACATTCTTGTGAGTGGATATAGAGCACATTTCTTAATGAGACATCACTTGTGACTTTGTGGAGGGAAACTTCTGCATCATCAACAGGAAACTCAGGATCATATTCTTTAGCTTGAGATTGTAAGATCTTCTATTTGAAATGCTGTACATCAAAAGAAAGTTGTAAAATATGAGGTAACACTATTGAGACTATCTGCTTCATTTATGAGATTAGCTTCATGGTATTCTCTCATTTTTTAATAGTTTTTATATCTTATAACCAGTTTACTGTATCTTGTTGCGGTCACAGATGTAAGCACAAACATCAGGGTCTGTCAGAATGTTGATTCATTGCTGTTGAACTGGTCTGGTCTCTAATTCCAGTTTATGCCCTGACTGCTGTACAGTAGCTCAGCACACAGAGTCCTTTTTTAACACAGGTTAAGTTTTCATTTCTCTAAAGACGAGACAAGATTTGATTACTTTCTCATTGGATCAAAGAGCTGCCAATACTTCTCAGCTGTCACGTTTTAATTTCTCACTCTGTCCTTTATTTCAGTCCATGACAGGCCTTCTGTTCCAGTTAACCTCAGGTCTTGGATCCTGAGTTATTTGTAACACACACTCAGTGTTGGGAAAGCAATTCAAGGCATCGAGTGTGCAATGTAAGGGAAGCATGTATCTTCACCTGATACAAAGGTGAAATCTAAATAATGAAATCTAGTGACTGCCTGGTTCATAGAAAGTAGAAAAAAAGTTCCACAAACATGACATAAAACTTATGAATGACAGCAGAGGGAAACGGAATTGACTCAGAGGTTAGAAATTTCCAAGTGATGATTTACACCATCAAGAAGTATATAGTATTGGACAAAAAAGACAAAGCACAAGTGACAATGTCTTCCTTGTGGAATTTTGCAGAAGTGTTATTTGTCATAAAGACATCATTTCTTTGTTTGTCAGTGCAGTGGATCATTCTGTGTGAAAGCTCAGTAAGCATGTTTTTGCAGCTGCTGCAGAAGGAAATCATGTGTTTAACAGTATATCCTGGTTGGACTACCTGCAGCTGAGTTCACCGGAAAGGCCTCATCATAATCTGACATTCAGTGATTTACAGTATCATGGCGCATAATGCATCTATGCACATCCAGTACAAAGGACCAGAAAAAGACTTCCTGAATGCACTTAAAATTATTGCATCCAAGACATTTGACTGTTCATACCAAAATAAAATACATTTGTCTATAAGTCATCTAAGTGATAGACATTGCTTTTTAACATCACTTTCAGTTAAAATGTGTTAACAGCCACTGCTGGGGATATCTGCAGTGATGGTGTAATATGTTGCACACATCTGATTCATTCTGTTGGGTTCTGAGGAACAAATGGTTTCGGAGTTAGCCAGATGGTGACCTGTGTGAAAAAATATGGAAAAAATGTTTCTTCAGAAAAGCAGACAGGCAGGGCAACATCAAGAAGTGGGTGGAAGGAATCGACAACATAACTGTTAAGCTTATGAAAAAATGCTCAATTTAGAGAAATGTCTGGTTTGTTCATTGTAAATTAAATGAAAGTTCTCAATTTTGGTTTTCGTCACTATTCCCTTTACAGCATGTTTTCATTAGAGAATTTTTTTTGTTTTATATATGTGAACTTTGAAAGGTTTTATAAACAACTATAGAAAGACAACCAGTTCTCTGCTGATGTGCACATTTCTGTTGGAACAAATTTCATTTTGAAATATCTGCTCTTTTGTAATCTAAATTGGTAAAAATAAATGAGAAAGCCAAGGTTTCATTCTTGCACATAATCTGGGACATACTGTATCATTTATTGCAACGTTTCTTTTGCGCTTCAAAGACTGCACAACTTGGTTAATGTGCAACTTTAGTCAAACACTGTGAGTACATAAAAGATCTGCATGTCAGACTGAGGGAAAAATGTCAGTGGGACAATATTGCCGCACAGTTCTGTAATATTGTACTAATACACTGAAGTCAACTGCTTTGTGTTGAAAAGGTTATGCCGAGTATTGTATTCATAAAGCAAGTGATTTGTTAGTATCCCTCATTAGGTAATGTTAGTTTATGTAAACTTAAGTTATATTTTAACACTTGGAAAAAAAATATTAACATGCTGTGGTACGAGACTAGAACAAAATGAAGTGACATAAACCTCCATCCATTTTCCACCCCTTAATCCTCACAAGGGTCGGG
>JAQQAE010016066.1:0-11869 GCA_029823295.1 Pseudamia nigra
AGACTTTGTTCATTTTACTACTATTACTAATTTTACCGGATGGTCTTTAAAAAACCCTTCTTTAATGACTTTTTGGGTTCATTTTTGTTCAGTTTTTCATTATTTTGTTATATTTTTGTTTATTTCTGTTTTTCTACTTTTGCCCAATTCAAACATTATTTGTTGCTTCTTTGCTCAGTGCATTGCTTATTTGTTCATTTTCATTCACTTTGTTGCTTATTTTGTTCATTTTTCTTTATTTTCTTATTTTCCTTAGTATTTTGTTCATTTCTGTTCGTTTTTAGCATTTTTTGGAGATTTGTTTGTACATTTTTGTTTATATTTTCATTATCTTTCTTACTTTTCTTAAAAAAATTTGTTTATTATTCATTGGTTGTTTATTTTGCTCAGTTTCCTCATTTCTTTATTATCTTTGTTTATTTTCTTGAGCATTTTTTTGATTTTTATTAATTTGCAGCATTATTTTGTTGCTTCTTTGTTTAATATGTTGCTGATTTGTTCATTTTTGTTCATTTAGATGCTTATTTTATTTCATTTTTTCATTTTCATTAGTAGTCATTTTCATGTCCAGTTTTTTATTAACTTCTTTATATATTTAAGATTATGCTGTTTCTTTTGTACTTTAATTCTTGATTATTTGGGTCCTTTTCTTGGGTTTTTTTTTGTCTATTTCTATTAATTTTGAAAAAAAATATGAGGCTCTGCTGCTCACTGTGGTGATCATGCCTTTAGTTTTATTCATTTTGTGGCATATTTGGTTCATTTTTCTTAATTTTCCTCAATATTTTATTGATTTTTTTCCCCATTTCTCATCATTGTTAGTATTACATGTTGTTTCTCTGTTCAACATGTTCCCTAGTTGTTCATTTTTTTCACTCTGTTGCTTATTTTGTTTATTTTTGATGATTTGGGTCGGTTTCTTGAGTATTTTGTTGATATTTTATTAATTTCTATTAATTTAGTGACTTATTTTGTTCAGTTTTTGCATATTTTCTTGATTATTTGTTCATTATTTGTTCCCTTTTTATCCTATACAGTACCATGATCTCATCACTGTCATCAATCAACTCACTCCTCTCCTCATGCAATATCAAATAATGCAATGAAAACAGTCCAGAACACAAAATGATGCCATCAGTACTCTAGATATTCAAGTGGATCTGTAGACTAATCATGCTCGCAGACAAACAGGTGTCTCGTAAGTGCAAAAGCTTACACTAAAAAATCTGAAACTGTATTTTTCAGTCACACAGGTCAAACATGATATGAGTCTAGGTCATCTTACCACGACAGAAAAACAAAAATACCACAGTCATAAAAAAAAATACCACAGTCATAATCTCTGACTGTTTTGCACTTTCACATGTTTTCTTGGATGAATGTCATCGAGAGGGCAGTTTCATAAAAGCAGATAAATACAGAGGAATAGGTTAAACACGTGCACTTTTACTGCATTTTTACAGACAGAGTAGCTGTTAAATAAGCCAGAGACAAACAAAACCCTCTGTCCGTCTGTCCATCTCTTGCTCGCTCTCTCTCTCTCTCTCTTTCTCTCTTTCCTCTGTGCCTCCCTCTCCCCCTCCTGTCCTGTGATGTGTTCTGGCCAGACAGTATGGCTCCTGGGCGTCAGTGGCATGATCATAGAAACAGAGGCCAGAAAGGACATTCCTCATTGTTGGTGAATCTAGCAATGATCTTGGCCCCGTGCTTTTCTGAAAGGTTTTTTGGTATGTGTTTCATTTTCTCCAGCCAGAATAATAACTATGCTGTTCACCATGCGGTCTCTGTAACAGTGCACGGCTCAGGCAGCTTCATCCTTATCGTGAAACACACCTCGAGTCAAGGGCGGAGGTTTTGTTTGAACGTTGGGGGCGGGTGGATTGGTTTAGTCGGGCATCTGTGGATCCCTGTGGAAGTGTTCAGCTTTGAATGCTTCGTTTTCTGTTTCTGGTGAATTGTTAATGTATTAGGGGGGAAAAAACAAAATAAATCTGAAAATGAACAACAATGAGCAAGATAAGCAACAACACAAACAAACAGGGACCAAGAATTGTTAAAAAAAAATCTTGATATATACATTTTTTTACTGCATGTGAATTCACTTGTCATATGTAAAAGATGAGATGTGTATAAATGTATTAAAGTAAGTTAAAACTTCACTTTTATGTGTGATGTAACAGTGAAAATCAACAAAATAGTCCAGGAAATGAACAGACATAGGCGAAATAAACAGCAAAATGAGCAAAAATGGAAGAAATAAGGAAAAAAATAAACAACAAACGGAATAAATCAATGATTAGTGAACAAAAAATCAATCAAATGATCAAAATAAAGAATAAAATGAATAAAATAATCAAAAAAGGAACAAACTGGAACATATGCCAGTTAATGAACAAAATAGAAAAAATAAACTATGACACGGACTAAATTAGTCACAAACTTAACAAAAATGAATAAAAAATGAACATGAATTAATAATAAGATAGACAAAATTAACAACAACTTGAACTGAATTTTCCACAAAATGAAATAAATATAATAATTTAAAAAGGAACATATAATTAATTAATTAACAATACGATATAATCAAGGAAATAAGTGAAAATAGACAAAATAAACAATAAAATGTATTAAATTGTCCATAAAATGAAAATAAATCATTAAAGAAATTAACAAAATAAACAAAAAAGAAACATATAATTCACTAACGGAACAAAATAATTGAAGAAATAAACATCCATCTTCTGCTTATCCTGGCCAGAGTTGTAGGGGCAGCAGCCTAAGCAGAGAAGCCCAGACTTCCCTCTCCCCAGCCCCCT
Organism: Pseudamia nigra; assembly: GCA_029823295.1. Lineage (NCBI taxonomy): Eukaryota > Metazoa > Chordata > Actinopteri > Kurtiformes > Apogonidae > Pseudamia > Pseudamia nigra. The sequence goes on from JAQQAE010016066.1 coordinate 2,820, forward strand.
CCTCCAGCTCCTCCAAGGGTCCCCCAGGCATTCCCAGGCCAGCCAAGAGACATACGTAGTCCATCCAGTGTCCTGGGTCTGCCCCAGGGCCTCCTCCCAGTTGGAGCTAGTTTTGGCAACTAGGGATTGGACCACCCAGGCCCCCGCCTTCAGCTGCCACCCAAACCACACAGCACCAGGCCCTTATGGCCCTTCCTGCTGGTGATGGGCTCACAGGAAGGCATAGTTATAAGGGTCTTCTGAATCGCTCTAAATCTGACCTGTCACCTAGGACAAGTTTGCCTTGGGAGACCCTACCGGGGGTGAATAGCCCCCAGCAACATAGCTTATAAACAAACAATAGAATGAGTATAAGTGTGAGTATGAGTACTGTATTAAAATGAGTATGAAAATAAACAAAAATGGATAAAATAAACAACTACATGGGTAAAAGTGATCAAAATAAAAAATAAAATGAGCAAAATCATGCAAAAATGAACATGTAATCCACTAAATTAGCAAAATAGTCAAGAAATTATGAAAAATAGATCAAATAAACAATAAAAGAACTAAATTATTCAACAAATGAACAGGCAAAATAAACAAATAGGCAAAAGTGAACAAAGTAGTAATAAAAAACGATCAAATAAACAACAAAATGAACAAAACAATCCAGAAAATAATCTAAACAAATATGGAAATGACAAAATAAGCAACATCATGAGCTAAAATGAGCAGAATGTGAAACAAAATGGGACCTAAAATTCATCATAAACTGGTATACTGTAATATACAGCAGGATAAATAAATCCATATATCATGACGTTTTTATGTCTTCTATGCTTTCAATGTAACATATAAGTTTGAAGATTTAACTGATTTGTTCACACTGTCTTTCAATGAATCCCCCACTCCCCCCTGAGATCTGCCCCTATGCCTCGAATACCCCTAGGCTTACATGACTGAGGCATTTTACACTGCTCAGTCTTTGATTTCAATCTGCTGTTGCTTAATTCCTCCCAGAAATTAACCTCTGAACTGTTGCTTGCAGCGAAATTAACAGTCAGTACTTTTTCTCGCTTCTCTTGCCAGATGATTGAAATGTGACCTGGACTTCTGGCTGGGTGAGGACTAACCTTCTCTGCAGGAGACTTGGAATCCTGAGCTGCCGGATCCCCTCTGTGCCAGCACACAGACGGGGATTTAGACTGTGCTTTGCTCTGGCGGGGGTCCAACGTCTCCACCAGCTCTGCGCGGAAGTCACGGCGGAACACAAAACAACAGCCTGTGTTTACTCATCTCGCTACCTCTTTCATCCTTACCGCTCTGTTTCTTCTCCATTATTTTCTCAGTCCTCCAGTGAACCTTGATCCATTTAACAGCACGCCTCAGCTCATCTTGCCACCCTTTTATCCATCTCATAATGAACTCCTCTACCTCCATTACATCCCTGTTCTCCTTCACCAGCCCAGCAGTGAAGCGCCTGTTGGGCTGGAAACAAGGGGATGAGGAGGAGAAGTGGGCAGAAAAGGCGGTGGACTCTCTAGTAAAGAAATTAAAGAAGAAGAAGGGAGCCATGGAGGAGCTGGAGAGAGCCCTGAGCTGTCCTGGGCAACCAAGTGAGTGTCAAACATAGAACACTGGTTATTTGAGAGGATGTTTCATACCTGCAGAAACAGAATAGGTTTTATTCTCAACTAGTTCTGACTTAATATGAGGAATTTGTTTTGGTGTTATAGTGCTAAATAAGTAGATGGAAATGTACTATTATATACATGCACACAAATATACAAGCATACAAATATATAGATAAGCAGACAAGAATTGGCAAAATGACTTTGTCACCAGTTTTACAGACATCTGGAATAGACCCCTATAAGCACTACAAATATAGATGCAAGGGTTAAGATATGGGACCTCTAATGGTAATTTGGGCTGATTTTTAAAACTAAAACTACATTTTTATTTTACAAGTACTACTCATCCAAGTTGCATGCAGCCAAATTATCATCCATTGCCTGAGCACAGTGGAGTTCACATCATAATATGACACAGAACAACACCCTATTGACTTTATGGTCTATTTGAAGTTATTGTGTGTCATTTTTGACACTCCTGGAGTTCTAGTCAAAGTAGCGATTTCCATTTAAAGATGCTGTCTACAATGTTGACAAAATAGTTAGTAGCCAAACATTTGTGGTGGACTGATATAAATGATTTAACAGACAACCTGCTGGTCAGCTTGGCTTACAGCCTCACAGTTGTCAAGCTAGTACGTTCTGTTTTGTTTTTACCTGTACCAGATATGGAAGGAATCTGAAATGCAGACTGTCTCTCCTCAGTCATTCTGTGGTTAGATAAGCTACAGATTCTAGTTCTGTAGTAGCTACCGCTATGACTGTTTTCAACTCAGTGAGTTCAAATATACTACGAATGATCAGCTACTAGCTAGTTTGCCAGCATCATAGACAGCATCTTGAATTGAGCTGCTTGAGGATGCAGCAGAAGATGGGTTTATACATCATGTTGTGCACATGTTGCATACATATGCTTGTGTACATGCATAACTGTACCGTCCACCTCTTCCATCTGTGACAGAGCTAAAAAAAAAAAAGGGACCATGATTTAGATTCAAAAGGTTACTTATTCAAACTTATGAAATGTAAAAAATAAAAAAATGCAAAAGAATATGAAATGAATACAATCACCAGTACATAAATCATACAAAACTGTTAAAGGACCAAGACAAGATAAGTACTGTAATTCAACAAACAGTAAGCTAAAGAAAACTGCAAAATTGGAGCCATTTTTCTGCCTGATACAGTACAATGTCAGACAAACTGGTCATTTAGGAACATCAGGAAGAGTCCAGGTTTTATTTACATGGAAAGGGTCTCATATTTTGCTTTTTGTCTTCAGAGGTCCATTTAAGACACCTGTAATCTTTTCTAATTAAGCTAACTGAAGGTCCTCCCTGACTGCAAATTGTGCACTTGAGGAATTGTAGGTCTCTGGGTGATCAGTATCAAGCACCTGGTTAAAAAGGTAGCAATGGCTTTAAAGGTTATTTCTAGAGGAAAGCGTGAAGTTGTGAGTAGACAGACACAAAAAAACAAAACTAAACAAGTAAAGAAAAAAATTTCTCCCAATAAGACTGTGCAGACTGAACAAAACCCATGTCCATGGCATGCAGGTGCTCAGTGACATCTATCACAGGCTGGATGCACATCTGTATTGATCTCAGAGAGGTTAACCTTGTGAAATGAGCACAATGTATAAATGTGGTATGCTTGAGCACAGTATACAGCACTCAAACTGGTCAAACATAATAGACCTGGGGTTTTCATATGTGCTTGGGCACGCCTTTGATTGCCTTTGAGTTTGCAGGAAATCCAATAGATGTCATAGGTGAGAGTCTAGGTCTGTAGGAACTACTAATGTTAAAGTTCTATATGTGGCATTTCTGACAAAGTGAACCAATGTACTGTTAAATTTCGACTGTCACAAATACTGTGTCAAATCAAATTGTTTGTTTATCAACTCCAGTAAGGGCAGTGCCACTGACATGAGTCTGCAGTGTAAATGAGGACAACCATGGTGGAAGCAGGCCACTTGACACATACATGTACTGTACATAGTAGTTAATGTAGAAAATATAACAATAGGGGGCTTTCATATTTCCCAGAAATACAGCACATTCTTTCAAAGTGTGCTGACGTAATCTGAAAAGTACATGAGGATACACTGATGCTGCATTAGACATCCTTTTCAAATACAAGACTATATGCTGAGTGCTAATAACTGTGACTTTTTTTCCATGTAACGCTTTATCACACTGACCAGATGTTTGAATTCACATATATCCACTTATTTCCTCAATGAAATCTCTGCTGTTTGAATCTTTCAGGTAAGTGTGTGACGATCCCTCGCTCACTGGATGGGAGGCTGCAGGTGTCTCACAGAAAGGGCCTGCCTCATGTTATCTACTGCCGTGTTTGGCGCTGGCCCGACCTGCAGTCACACCACGAGCTGAAAGCCCTGGAGTGCTGCGAATTCCCCTTCGGCTCCAAGCAAAAGGACATCTGTGTGAACCCCTACCACTACAGGCGGGTGGAGACTCCAGGTACAAAATAGAAATGGGACATCTTTGTAACTTGATTGAAAAATAAGATCTTGGTTGAATGTTAATGCCATTCCATTCAGGCTTTTATGGATACCTGAATAAACCCAAGATATTTGATCTAATAGTGCTCTCAAGCAAAAAGGATTTACTGTAATATAATCTTAAATTACACCATTTTCCATGGGACCTGTCTACCTTTGATTTTTTTCATCTTTCTTGTGTTAGTGCTGCCGCCGGTCCTGGTGCCACGCCACAGCGAGTTCAACCCCCAGCACAGTTTACTGGCAAAGTTCAGGAACGCCTCCTTGCACAATGAGCCCCTGATGCCCCAGAATGCTACCTACCCAGATTCCTTCCCTCCATTGCCCTGTTCCTCCTTCTCCTCCTCCCCCTCATCTTCCCTCGCACAGTCGCCCACCTCACAAAGTTACCCCAATTCCCCCAACAGCTCTGCAGAGCCCAGCAGTCCCTATCATATCACAGGTAACCAAAGTGTCAAACACCTACCACCCTCAAAGAGACCCCTCAAAAAGAATGGACATCATGTGTGTTTCCATAAATGGGTTTGGAGTGAATAAACATAGGTGCAATGTGCCAATCCCCCACTCAGTTTTGAAACTGACAGTTACCTTGACCTTTTTCCTTGAAGGTCACAGCATGTGTGGGATCAGCATAGTCAATAAATAACATGAGTATATGATATTTTCAACCTCATTACATACCTAGAAATGTATGTGAGGTAAAGTGAATTCATTTCAAACCTACTGATCTGTCACATATTCAAATTTGGTACCTGAGGCTATAGTAGTTTTGGTACTAAATGTCAAAATAGGCTTTTAATATTTTTAATGCTGTAAAGTATTAACATGTAAATTAGGTGGAGGTTACATCGTAACCCTTTCCCTTATTCTGATTATCCATGTGACAAATTTGGTTAGTTTGGGCCCAGGGACTTAAGAGAAACACAGCCAAATGTTCAGATTTTTTGGATAGGCATGGGTACAACCTTGAAATGAACCGTGACCTTGACAGTTTTCTTGAAGGTTGCAGCATATTTGAAATTAGCTATAGTAGTCCTTTTTTTACTGCAATTATCTAATAAATTACTTAATCAATATGCAAATTAGGTGGTGATTGTCATAGTAACGCTTCCCCCTACCCTGACTACACATGTGCCAGGTTTGGTTAGAGAGACACGGAGCCAAATGTTCAGGATGGTTGATATTTTGGAGCCAGTTTGGAGAAGAAATTACCATATTTAGACAAAAGGGGTATAGTTGCAGTACAAGGTGTCAGAGAGCTTATGGGTAAAGTAATACATACAGTACAATGAAAAAAAGTACAGTATGGGCAAACTAATGGTGAATGCTAGCTTAGTGACTACATAAAGTTTCATCAAACTGTATCAATGTTGTAAGTGTAACCTCTTAATCACCGCAGTCACGATGTTTGTTACGAAAAAATGTGTAAATAAATGGAAGCTACTAAGGTCCAGCTCCAACTCTACAGGTGAGTGGAGCTGTCATACAGACCTGTCAGTCAAAGCCCTACACAGCAGACATTCGCCTTAGGTTAATAATGGAGTGGAGGACATTCGCCCTAGAGGAGCAAAATGAAAATCACACACCTTTGGTCCTTGCCCACTGACTGCAAACACTAAAAACTCCTGATCAATCATGTGAGTTAACTTTAGTACAAAATTCAGGAAGTGTATTCAAATTTAGCTGTTTCCACATCCATTTTCAAATGTGAAAATTCAAAAGGTACATTAAATACATTTATGGAAACACACCGACTATTTCTGTGAACATCACATTTCAAACTCCAGTCTGAATGTACGTTTTTATAGTTGTGCTTTTCCTTTGTTCTGTGCTTCCAGCTGAGACTCCTCCACCTCCGTACAGCATGATGGAGACGAGCCCTCAAGAGGACGTCAAGCCCAGCTCCACTGAAAACACCAAACTCACATTTTCTGCTCCGCACCGGGGTAACACAACCACAAAAGCAATTTTTTTAGAATGATGCTCTCATGAATAAAGCATTTCAGTGCTGCAGGGATATGCTCGTGTCTATAAATCACATTCTACAGGTGCAAGAGAACTACATGTTTAGAACAGACTCTTGCTTACTTGTTTTTATATTATTTTATTACAAATGAAATGCAAAAATGAATATTCCTACAAAAAATGTGACACATGTTGCAGTCACATATCAATCTCTCAGGAAAGTCACTTTTTAGCATTGTGTTTGCATATTGTTCAGTCGTAGTTATCATCAGCTGTTGGAGGCAGATTTGTTTTGGTTTGTTTTTTCAAAAAGCCAAGAAAAGTCTAAATGCATTCAGTTTATCATTAGACTAAAAGAAAAAATAACACACCTCGCATTAATAAGAAGTTTCATTACCCAGAGCCTTCCTTTATGGCAGGGGTCTGCAACCTGTGGCTCCAGGGCCACATGTGGCTCTTTAGCCCCTCTCCAGTAGTTCCTGTGGCTTTATTCACTGATGGAAGGAACATATTATAATAAAAAATAAGCATTAACCCAACAGAAAGAAGAAAAAATGAACCACATAATTCACAAAAGTAAAGACAAATCTGACGCAAACAATCTACCCAATGAACAAAACAATCTGGAAAATTGACCAGATTAAGCCATATGTATAATAAATGAAGTGACAAACAAATGAACAAAATACCAAGAAAATACACAGAAATAAGCAAAATTATGAACAAAATTATGAAAAAGTCATAAATCATACAAAATTAAGATAAACTTGAGTAAAATAATCAGGAAAATGAACAAAAATTTCACAAAAATGACCAAAATAATAAATCATACAAAATTAAGACAAACTTGAGTAAAAAAATGACCAAAACATTCAACAATATGAACAAAATAATGACATTGACAGCTAAAACATGTCATAAGTCATGTGGTATGTAAAGTGACCCAATTTTTTGCCGCTCCTGACACTAATTTTATTTTATTTCTGTCCAAAAATGACGACTACTTCTTTGTGGGATTTGTATATTCCCTCCATGTTGCGCTGGGTTCTCCAGTTTGCCCTCACCTCAAACATGATGTATTGTAAATCAGTTCTGCAGTCGGAGGACTCAGCCAAGTCACTGCTCCCAGACATGCAGAGTTAGCCTTCAGCCCTCTACTCTGAATGTAAAACAGAAAGGGTTAAATGCAAGCTGGAATTTCACTACAAGGAGAATGAATGGAGAAGTTGTGTATTTTTCCTTTAATGAAATCTCCGTGTAGTTGGTTTGGGCACTTTTGGCCTGTGAGATGCAGTACAAGATTACTTGTGTAAAGGAGAGGCATAAACAGGTTTAGTGCTCAATAACAATTTAATAAGGACCTGCAAATCAACCCTATAATCTTTCACTTACTCATTCAAGGTCACCATTGTATAATAAAGATTTTCTCACATCTTTCAGACCTGGATTGTCCACATATCCTCCTGAATGGATCTGTCGATGTCAGGAACACTTTTGGTCAATTCTCTGAAACTGTTTCATGCATAAACCCTCCTCTTGTTGTTTTGTGTAGACTTACGACCGGTATGTTATGAAGAGCCGGAGTACTGGTGTTCAATCGCCTACTATGAGCTCAACAACAGGGTGGGAGAGACGTTCCACGCCTCCTCCCGCAGCGTCCTGGTTGACGGCTTTACAGACCCCTCCAATAACAAGAACCGCTTCTGTCTCGGACTGTTGTCCAACGTCAACCGCAACTCCACCATCGAACACACACGCCGGCACATAGGCAAAGGTAGGCTCGTGCAGATGATTCGCAGCAAAACACATCTACATCATGTGTAATAAGACTGTCGCGTCTCTTTTGAAAAAGTCATTATATACTACCAATAATCAGTCATTTGTACTGAAAATAAATCCACATCACTTCGAAGTGTTTTTCTCTTTATATAGCAAAGATAAGATGTGTATGAATTAAGATGAAGAAAATTAACAGAAAGTGAAAAAAGTAGATGAAATAATCAAAAAATAATTTAAAAATGAACAAAATAATTGAGAAAATTTGCAAAATGCACAAATTGGTGGCCCATATATAATGGTTACACTTTTTTTTGCTGATAGAAACTATGTATAATAGAATGGTTTTATTATGTCACAGAGGAAAGAAGGTCATCCCCTTAACAACTGTAGCATCTGCTGTTTCTCACCTTCCATTTGAGGGTTTGAACTTTTACCAATCAAATGTGCATTTAAATTACATATAACTGAATTCATTATATAATGCAAATAGGGTTGCTTAAAAGTTGGTGGGGACAATTTGAGCCTCCTGAAAAGTTGGTAGTGTGACGCCCCTACCGTCCCTATGCAAACCTACGCCCTTGCAACCAGGTGATTTCACTCAGCAATATTACTTCAGCAAGAACTGACGCGATTTCATGCTCTGTTTATAGAAATCAGTGACAAGTCAGGCATTTAACAGTGTTTATTATCTATACAAAATAAAATACATATTTACATACTCATCTATATGAATGACAAAACACATTTTCAGAATTTTTAACCAACTTTGCAAACTTTCTAACCTAATGTTCATGTACCTTATGGCAAAAAAACAATTTCTAATATTTAAAATGGAAATTTTTTGGTGGTGGTGGCACAGCCAGGGGTCTGAGAGTAAAATGTCCAGAAGCATTAGTGTCTAAGTCAAGAGGACTGAAATGTCAACATAACACCCATGATTTGTTTCCAATGCTGTTAATTTGTCATTTAAAAAAAAAAAAAAAAAAAAAAAAACCCACACACAAAATAGTTAAAAACACAACTAATAAAGCAATTCCACACATATTTACACTAGGCTACAGTGGCATGTCCTTGTGTGAATGGCATTTCACACAGGGGCTGGGGTTCTTTTTATGTACTGTATAGCATAAAGTGCAATGTTTTTACATTTTGTTTTAAATTCT
>JAQQAE010016067.1:0-11869 GCA_029823295.1 Pseudamia nigra
TTTGATTGCAGTGATTTCCTCAAAAGGTTGTGCAACAAAATATTAAATTAATGGTACCATCATTTTTGTCCAGGCCTGTTTCTGTTGAACTACAATTCAAAAGCAATGTCTGAGTTTCATTGGTTAATTTTCATAAAATTTTATTTATTATTACTTTTGTGAGTTTCAAGTTATGTGACCATTGTGGGTTTTTCTGTCATTTACAGTGGGGTACCGACAATTTTATCCTCATCTCTATACCCCAGTTTAAAAGCTTTCCAGTAGCAGTAGTAATGATGTTACATGTCTCCGACAGTCCACATCGACTATAAAATCAACTCAAATCATCAACTTTGATTAATACTGCACATATTGCTATCGTTCTCCGCTATTATCCCACAATACACCACATGGCACAAGATGTGCAACTCGCTTGTCTCTTCAATGTCTTATCTTTAATGTTTTCATGTTGTTTCACGTTTGACATTGTTTTTCTGTTGGATCTGGATAATCCACAGGATATTCTAACATGGACACCTGGACATCATGCAACGTTACCTGAGCAGGATTTCGGCACTCTTCATGCCATCAGCTCCCAAAGCAGCAGCTTCATGCAGAGCCGTGTTCTTCAACCTGACAAAAACATCATCCTCGCTGTCACTTTATTAACATCAGCATTTCAGTTGTGACAAACGCACAGTGTTCTGTCTCTGCTTACGGTTCAGAACGCTGGTCCACGTCAGCGCCGCGCTGCACCAGGACAGGAAGGACACCGTGGTGACCGTTAACCACGGCCACTGCCAGGGCAGGACGACCGTCACTACCAGAGCAAGAAGGGTCCGCCCCCTGCTGGCCAAATCATAATGTAATCAGAATTAACAGAGATTCAGTTTCACCTCTTAACACGTTCAGAGGTGAAATTAGTCAAGGCGGCAGTTAAACAAACAAACACTAAACATTTTGAGTGGTCTGCTGCTCCAGAGCAGTGTTCTGATTGGCTGCAGAGACTCTGACCTGATCCAGAAGCTCCTGGATGATGCTGATCTGTCCTCGACCCGGACCCAGCTCCTTCAACAACTGACTGTCCTTCACCTGTAGCTAATCACAGACAAGCTGTCATTTGTGCCTCCCACAACCCCCTGCCACCCTAGTGCATAAAAAATGAACAAAATAATCAGAAAATAGGGTTTTCCGTAAAAGCTTGTGAACCCCTTAGAACTCTCTATGTTTTTGTATATATATGATGTAAAACATCATCAGATCTTCACACAAGTCCAGATAACAGATGAGAAGAACCCAAGTGAACACATGGAACTAAAATTTTATATCTGGTCATTTATATATTAAGGAAAATGATCCAATACTACAAATCTGTAAGTGGCAAAAGTATGTGAACCTTTGTTGTCAGTACCTGGTCTGACCCAGTTATTACAGCATTAACTGCCGATAAATATTTGTGGTAAATGTTGATCAGTCCTGCACATCAGCCTGGAGACATTTTAGCCCATTCCTCCAAAGAGAACAGCTTCAACTCTGAGATGTTGGTGTTTTTTCTCTCATGAATTGGTCTGGTCTTTACAGAACATCAGAACATGTCACTTGGTTTAAAGTCTGGACTTGGACTTGACTATGTCAAAACATTAACATTGTTCTTCCGTAACCATTCTTTGGGTAGAGCAACTTGTGTGACTAGGATTACTACCTTTATGATTCAATGTTCTCTGGGGATTCAGTTTACAGACACATGTTGACATTTCTATTAGAACTCACTGGGTATATTTCAGAATTTACCATTCCCCCAGTGATATCAAGCTGGTCTGGCTCAGATGCAACCATACAGAACCAAATTATGATACTGTCAATCAGTGTGATCATGTTTCAGTTAATATTTTTCAAGAATATAGCAAATTATCAGGGGTTCACAAATTGTCAAACACCAATGTAGAACAAAGAAAATAAGCAAAAAACAAACAAAATTATCAAAGGAAGAAACAAATATAATAAAAGCATTTGATCAAATTAAGCCAGGATTGTCATACTGCATCTTTGGCCCGGTTTGGTTTCGTCTTAGGATTGGACAGACGCAGACCGCTTCCTGTGGATGGACAGGATTGCTCTGTGACATGGCTCAGAGTCTCCAACCCAACAGTGCCACCTCCAGGATCTCCAAGGCCCACCTGAGACCACAAACCATCAGTTTTCACCGGGACAAAGACACATGTACTGCAGCATTTAGACAAAGGTGAAGCCTTCCGCTTCTGGTGGCTCCACCTCCCTCCACAGATGTTATCAGAAGGGACAGGGCTTCACCTGTCCTTGCTAACCTGTTTGTCTCCAGGCATGGCCGACACAAAGCTGATGGTCAGACTGACTTCGTAGTGATCTTCCTGAATGATGGCGGAGACCAGCTGACAGTGGACACCATGCAACCAGAACCAGAACACACAAAGACATGCTCATTTTATACTTTTTTTTATTCCAACATTAATGGCATTGAATAAATGAAGTCAAGGGTGTAGTTTTTCTGAACATTATAGGGGACAAAATAATCAAAAAAACGAGCAAAATTGAAGAAAACAGGTGGTTGTGTGATTGGTGTAATTCAATTCAATTGTATCGTAGTGCCAATCATAATCCAAGAAATGATCTAAGTGCTTCACAATTCAAGGCCAAAACCTCAAGACTATACAGAGAGTAATCCCAACAGAGCCACTGAGAGCAAGCCAAGGGTGTACAGGTGAGGTGGTCATGTGGCTGGTGTACAGGTGAGGGGGTCATGTGACTGGTGCATAGGTGCAGGTGTACCCGGCCCAGGCGAGGCTCTCCTAGCACAGCCCTGAAGGGGATGTTGTTCTGAGCATAGCTCCTCAGGTGAGCGCACACGTGGTCCAGCTGCTGCCTCCAGTAACCTGAAGAAGGACAAAGGTTAGTACCCAGAAATCCCAGCCATAAGTGAACACACCACTGTACTGAGGCAGAACCATAGACTGTATACAAGGCAGAACCATAGACTGTATACAACCATAGACTGTATACATTAGTGAACAACGTCACCCATTAATTTCTGAAGAGCCATTTTGAGGCCAATCAGGTTGTCACTTCCTGGACGTCATCTTGGACCCAAAAATAGGATGCAACCATATTTGGATAAATCGTAGCGTAGCATGTCAGGAATCTCATGGGAATTCTAATACTAGCCACTTGCTTACTGACGTGATAAAACTTCACCAAGCATTGCCAAACAAGGTTATATTTTGGTGCCGTTAGTGTAAACACTTACACTCGACTGCAGTTGTTTTATCTATGCCCACACTGAATAAATAGAAAATATGAAGGTCTGACTCTGTACAACTTCACTGGAGAATCAAGTTACCATAGCAACATATCAATCAATTCCCAATACAGTAGTGATTGGTTGGATTATTTGTCGTACCGTAATATCTTCATAATGGAGCAAAAAGTTAAAGGTGGAACACTAGATCACTTATTAGAGGGTCCAAATAAAATGTTTGAGACCATGATGACTCATGACAAAAATTTATTCACTTAGTATTTTCAGAGAGAAGTCCAATATACGTCTATGGGAGACAGGGCTTCTTGGAGCCCAATGAATGGTGCCCCAGCGTTGGTATTACAACTTCAATGTACTTACACATCAGCCTCACTTAACAGCCTGGGTCATTGCCCACTGGACAGAATCCAAAGATCCCAGCCGCCACCAAACATCCCAGCCAAAGATCCCAGCCACCACCAAATGTACCCCCACATTGAATGTACCCCCACATTGATGCAGAGCCCAAAGATCCCAGCCACCACCAAACACACCATCGCACTGATGCAGCAGGACTGTTAGTATTATTAGTGTTATAAGCAGCAATGGTACCTCTTCCAGGACTGACTGCAGTCAGCAGAGTTATTAGCATTATTAGCATTAGCTTACATCTTCCTGGGCTGAATGCCGGTCAGCAAGACTATTAGCATTATCAGTGTTGTTAGCATTAACAGTACCTCCTCCTGGGCTGTTAGCAGTTAGTGGGGCTATTAGCATTATTAGTATTAGCAGTACCTCTTCCTGGGCTGACAGCAGTCAGCGGTGCTTGACGGTCTCTAGTCAAATGCTGCCTGCTCAGCTGTAGAACCCTTTGCTCTTCCTTTTTCTGAAGCTCAGTGGCTGATGGGTAGTAGAGTCCCACAGTCTGTGTGTGCTGGTCCAGTGTGTGAGGGACTAAACTCACACTGTGGGAGGGGTCAGAGGGGGGTGTGGCTTCCCAGATGATGCCGTGAGAGTTGTGTGTTGAATCCTGTAAACAAACAGATTCACCAGGATGGTTCACATGTGTTGTATGAAGCATATGCAGTTTGACGTCATCAGAGCCCTCACCTCATTGGCAGTTCTCTCTGTGGACTGAGTGACATCACCGCCGTGTGTGGGTGGGGCTTCCAGGAAGATGCCACAGTTTGTGCAGTAGGAAGCGTATGGATGTCCAGTTGCTCCACACTTCCGACACTGCACACACCTCACTGTATGACCAGGCTGTAAAGACACACAATTTACTAGAAATACCACAACTTAATGTGATTATGACAATAATAATGTTTTAGAATAACAAAACATTCTTAGTAAATGGCAGTATGGATTTAGATACAAACGATCAACAGGAATGACCTTGATAAAACTGATGATATTCCAACAGCAATTAAAAATAATGAATATAAAACTCATGCATTCATAGATTTAATTTAAAAAGTATTCACCACTATTGATTATACACTGCGCATGCAAAAACTTGATGTACTGTAATGGGTGATGATGCTGAACAACTTGTGGACACTGTAAGAATTAACCTAAAATCTCATAAACAATGATTTAATGCAAACAAATTATTATTAAAGCTAAGTAAAATTAAATAAATGATATTTGGAAATAGAATAACAAAGAAACAAGTTCAAATTATGATAGAAAAAGTACAAATAGAAAGAGTCTCTGAAATTAAAATCTTTGCGTGTCATAATTGACCATGAACTGATATAGAAGCAACATATTGTTTATATTAAAATGAAAAAGGCCAATTACCGTAAGTACCTTTTTGTTTTAATGTAAAACTTACTTAAATGACTTAATGTGCAGACGTATGGGAGATGTCATGGAAAACAACCATAAATCCTGTTTTTAATCACACAGAAAGAGGGTTGTAAATAAAGTAAAATACCGTGAACATACAAACTATTCATCAACACAAATGCTTGGAATTTGAAGAATTTGTTAGAACACAAAATTGTACAAACAATGTTTAAAGTAAAGAACTGTCTTCTCCTCAAATGTGGCCAGAAACTGTTCAGAATTAGAATAAATACGATTTAAGAGGAATCCTCATATTTGCACACTGGTTATGGCGAAGTGTTGAATCTGATGTGGGGTGCTGATTCGTACGGCTTGAGTTTAGGTACAATAAATTGTGCTGCATCCAGTCAGTGAGTATTTCTGTTCTGTGGTTCATTTATCACAGCAGCTCTGTCCTGCTGTACTTCATGACGTTACGATGGTTCAGTAAACTGACCTGTAGTAATGTAATGTTTCAGTGATTAAAGTCCCCTTAAATCAGCCTTAATGAGCAGTCTGGATGCACAGTTTCAATGTAAATGTAGTGCACTAATTGTTAATGCTAATGCTCACATGTTTTTAGTCCATTTGATTTTTTGGCCAAATTTGGTCTGACTTAACTCCATGTTCTCTATGGTGAAGCAGCTTCATTTAGTCATGGAGTTTGAATGCTAAAATAGAACTTCAGGTAGAGCTACTTCAGCAGGATACACTTAGCTTGGTTACATTACGTCTCAACAGAACCACAGACACAGAACTGCGTTTCAGGTGTACAGTAAATGCTCCGTTTACTGTAAAATTCTGAAATGTTTGGACAGAGCTGTTTTAACTCAGCAGTCTCAACTCAGACTGGGCTGTTAATACTGAGAAACATTCAGTGAGCAGAAAAGAAGCAACTGAAACAACTCGACAAAGACAAAACATGGAAAAGTTTGGTTCAGGTGTGTTTAGGATTTTCAGGTATTTTTTCAACATTTAAGAACTGGGACTTGGTCCTTCTGGTCTTATTATATTCTTGTGAGATCTAGTTGCTGACCACAGGGGAAAGACAACAACACAGCTCTTCACTTCGCCACATCCTCGGCTACCGCTCGTCAGACTTTGTGCCAGACAAGATGGTTCTGAGGAGGGCAAGGATGCAAAGGGTCAACTAATTAATCCAGGACTATCTACTGAGCCTCTATGGGCCTCAAGCAGACCTGACTGTTGGCCAGGAGACCACCATGCCATGTGGGTGCAGCAACGTGCCATATTGGTGATATCCACCCCCATACCCAACATGCTTTCAGGGGTTTTCAGCTGTTGCTCACCTTCGAGCCACACCAGTTGCAGTATCTGGCATCGCTGTGGTTCATACGTTTGCATCTGGAACATGACAACATCCTCCAGGGTGCTGACTGGACAGAGAGGTTTCCAACAGATGACTGAAAACACACAAACGCAAGTAGGTTTCCATCCAGTTGCTCTTATTTAAGTTTTAAATTTGTGCATCAAAAATGCTAGACACACAAAAATTGAAATATTAAAAAAAAAAAAAAGGTTTTATGTTTGAGAAAGTTGGAAAAGTCAGCATACCAACAAAAGGTGATTGTAAGCTGGTGCGACAGAAACAACTGTAGATAATCTGTTTGTATGTGAAGAGCCATGAGGCTGAACATAACAACAAAGAACTCCGAAGCAATGTTCACCCTGCAAGTCTAAGGGCCCAATCAGGATTTATTGCCCAGATCTGATTTTTTTGGTTGACCGTTCACATTACTCTTTAAAATGTGGCACGTCTGAACTGTTGTCGTACCTGACCGGAGCCGCACAATCAAAAGAGACAAACATGTCACACAGAATACATGGATATAACTTCAGTTAGTGTTTACAGTTTAATGTTTAGGTAAATGTCAATGTGGGCAGTGAACTTTGCAGAATGAACAGGAGGGGGAAAAAGAGCCAAACTCTTAATCATGGCTTATTGACTTGAGTAAAGTTAGATATTCAGATTCCAATTCCTGCTACCAATAGCTCATAAATGGCAAATTGTTGAAAGACACATGAGCCCTCAATCTTTCAACAACTTGGTAATAGAATTAGGAATTTCTTTGCAAATTTCTTGAAAATGCAAATGTCATTTTAAAGTTTAAAAATTTGGCTTTAAATTGAATGAAGAGAACAGGTCAACCAGTTTTTTGTCCTCTTGTCAGTTTGCTTAATTCATGCTGTCCTTTCAGGCTTTTTCTTCATTTTGTCATGAAAAACAGTAAAAACCATATTATGTGTATAATCCCCTGTGTAGATCATGCATAATAATGTTTGTTTACCTTCTGCAGGTATCCCTCACATGTCAAACACCTGGAAACATGAGTTGGATTCCCAGTGCCACAGCAGACACAGATCACATGGTCCTACACACATACACGCGCACACACACACTTCAGTATACACTCATTAAACAATGATAATCACACTCGGTCCATTTTCTCTGACCTGAATCAAAGAATTTCATGCAATACACTTTGTATAGAGTTTACAGTGTCAGTGTGTGTATGTGTGTGTGTGACTGTTACTGTGTGTGTGTTGTGTACCTCCAGGTGGAGGCTGCTCTGCGGTCGTAGCTGTGGTTCGATGGGGGATTCACAGATCAAACAGCTCGAACAGTTTACAGGAACCGCAGAGTTACAAAACACACAGCACACCATCTGCAACACACATATTAGCACACACATTAAAACATCATATGATTGTGTTATCAAATAATCAGTACCATATGTCAGATATGTGTTTCTGATTTGATGCCAACTCAGAAAAAATAAATCAGGCCTTCTGGAAAATGGAAATAAAAAGACCCAGGAAATTGTCTCCAGTTTGGCTGGGTAGAGTTCTCAGAACTGAGCGGTAAATGGGTGAGAGACTGTGTCTTGGTCCTCCCTCTCTATACAGAGATGGTCGTCCTTGAGATGCAAGTAGACTGCAGAGTCCTGTCCTGAGGAAGAGGCGCTCCTGTGTTGGGCCATTCACCTGTGAAGCGGCTGTTTTGTTTCCCCAATGTACAATTCTGAGCATTCTTCACTGCATTGGATTACATATACTACATTGTCTAGGTTGTGTCTGGATATTTTGTCCTCAGGGTGGACCAGCTTCATTCCAGCGTCATTCACCCTCCTCCTGTCACCATACTCAGGATGAAACCTCTAACACCCCTCTGCAACCCTGTCTTCGTCAGGGACAGGGACCCCAACAACTCTGTAATGATCCTGGCCCAGGTGATACACGTTTTAGGATGAGTCCTGAGCCACAGAGAATAAACGCTGCATTTCTGACTTAGATCAGTTAGAACTGAAGAAGCTTCCTGGATAGGTAGCAAAACGTCTTCAATCCAAATAACCAGTCCAGTCGCCTGAAGAAAACCACATGCTTTAGATACTATGACCCGCGTGACTGAGAGCCTCCACAGACAGATATCAGTTTTCACACTGATGATACGCAGCTGTATCTTTACACAAAACCTGATGAACTGAAAACTAATTTAACAAAATTGCATGTTTTTCGCAAAGACATAAAGGTATGTTTTCCCTCTGAGTGTAAATAAAACTGAAAGTGTTGTAATAGGCCCAAGGAATCTAAGGAAAACGTGCTTTAATCTAGACAACATTTCAGCAGAATCCAGTGTAGCTGTGAGGAACCTGGGAGTTATTGTGTATCAGGACTTATCCTTCAGTTTTGGCATAAAACAAATGTCAACAACAGCCTTTTTTCAACCTTCTGTAATGGAGACAAAATTAAGAATATCCTGTCAGCTTTTAAAATCATTCAGTACAAAAAACTAGCTGAGCAGTGTGTCAATGTGTGTATTAGCTTTATCTGTGTGTTTGCTTGTTTCTTTGTTTTCTTGTTTGGGTGTTTATTCATTTGACTGTGTGTTTGTTATTTGTGTTTTGCTTTGCAGAAACTGTACAAATGCCAAAGTGTGTGTCTCTACCTGTCCTCCTTCAGCAGGGGGTAGTCTCTGCTGAGGTACCGGAGGGATCACATGTCCACACTGCTGACAGAACCGAGCAAATGGGTCGGATGGACGGAACGATAGACACTGAACACACCTGGACAGACAGATAGGTAGAACCAGAATCTTAAAGAAGGTTAACTTAAAAAAAAAATCCAAACACAGAATTTAAAAAGATATCAAAGACATAAAAAGACAAAAATACAAAATCATGTATAAAACAAAAACAACTTAAAACAACAAAAAATACAAAAAGGTCATAAAACCAAAAAAGACATAAATGTTGAAGAAGAAATAAACAGACAAAAAGATCAACACTACCTGTGAAAAGCTATCAACTGAAAAGACATTAAATATAAGAAGGATGGAAAGTACAAAAATATGAAACTGATGTAAACAAAGGCCCAAAAAACAAAACTGACTCAAGACAATAAAGTTTGAAGAGAGACCAAAACAGATGAAAAGGTGGAGTTTCTGTACTCCTCTTGTATTCTGCCATGCTTCCCTGTCTGTGTCCATACCTCAGGAAGTCAGTCTGCCGTTGGATCCTGGTGGCCTCGGATCCACTGAGCTGCTTCTTGACGCCCTAACAGACAGGAAACAGGACACATTGAAACATAAAAGCACCCTCTGTCCATGTACATGGACCTGAGTTGGTGCATGTTTTACTGTTAATGGCTCTGAAGCTTTGGTCCAATGTTCCAGACGATGTTCCAGAAAACGAGGACCTGGCAGAGGACCTGGCAGAGGAGCTGAGATTCTCACCATCCTCGACTCTGAGACACACAACAAGGAGACAGGAAGACACTGACCAGTCACAGACAGATTAGGAACAGGTGGAGACAGACAGGTGAAAACACGTAGAGACAGTAGGAGACAGACAGTTGGAGGCAGGTTAGAGACAGGTGGAGACAGACAGATGAAGACAGACAGAAGACACTGACCTGGAGACCTCAGAGTGGCATCTCCAAAGGGCCGGGATGCTGCTTCTGACAGATTCTGACACCAGAAAACACACCATCAGAGGTGAAGGATTTTTAATTTTAGAAAATCACACCAGTGCCCCCAGTGGCTACTCGTAGAACTACATTTTTCCCACTGAGCATTTCCTCCACAGACACAAAGATAAACAGACATCTGTCAAACTGCTGACAGGTCACCTACAGCTGTAGAAATAAGACAAAATGACTCTATGATCTGATTTTATTACACAAAGGTCTGAAATAGTTTAAATTGACCAAACAGGATGAAACACAGGAGAACATTAGTCATTTGATCCTACAGAAAGCTGTTCACTGGTATGGATGTGAAAAAAAACTTTTAATTCCACATTATTTGGCCCTCTGCACATGCTCACTAGGTCCACTATGCACACATACTAGTTCTTCCTCCAACCTCACCTTCCCATCCAACCAATGGCGGCTCAGACAATGACGCCACACATTTTTTGAGCGTGGATAATATCAAACATTTCAAACCTCCATGTTATAAAAACTGACCATATAGAGAGTAATTTTTGTCCTTTTCTGCACCTTTCCAATAATAATGGATCAGATTTACATTGTGTTTTTTCATGACACCTAAGTCACCTCAAAGCGCTTTACACTGAATCCATTATTCATTCACTCCGTTGCCACAGCTGTCCTGGGACAGACTGATGGAAAAGTCCCAGCCAATCTGACCAACAGCATCTCCAACCACCACCATATTCATATTTATACAAGGCAAGGTGGGTGAAGTGTCTTGTCCAAGAACCCTGACAATGACTGAGATGGAGTGGGATTCGAACTTACAACCTTCTGGTTATTAGACGACCAGCAGCCATTTTGTTGAGCAGAAAGGGGGAGTAAGGGCTTATGGGTGAAGCACCAACAGTTGGCCTAGTGAGCATGTGCGTAATCTGTAATTAAAGTGCCAAAACGCATTTACCATTCTTACCTTGGGAGTATTGATCAGGGGTCAGAGGTTAGGAGTTCATTTTCACATTGGAATAATAAGTTTTAATTCTGTGTAAAAGTAAAAGAAACCAGAATAAAATGCACAACAAAACAAAAATAACCAAAACTAATACCAGACGAGATGAAAGCAACAACCAGGTGGGTACGGTACACACAAGGAGTACTCAAGTAAAAGTACTGTTTCTTATTAGTTATATTGACAAGTAGAAGTTAAAAAAGGGAAAAAAGTACTAACAAGTAAAAGAGTATCTCATAAAATTAATAAGTAGTGAATAACACTGTAATTTATGACAACTTCATATTTTAACATTTGGCACACTGTCATCAGTACAGTGATGGCTGCAGAACCAGGTAAACACTGTTCACTGTCAGAGTGAAAAAAATCCCTCAAGATTTATTGCTTAATTTGATTTTTTTTGTTGTTTATCTACTTAATTATTTTTGATAATTTTACTAATTTTGTTGCTTGCTTGTTGATTATATTGTACAATATTCATTTTATTAGTGGCATTGCTGAGTCATGCAGCACTCTCACTCTTGTTGTTTTTAGTCTTTATTATTAGTGGAATTGCTGAGTCATGCAGCAATCCCACTATTGTTTTTCAGTCTTTATTCTTCTTCCACTTCTGTACGTTTGTGTCGTTTAACTGATCCTACATTTTTTTGTCCAATTCAAACCATTCAAACTTCACTTTGTTCAGCTTATTCAGGGCATCGCTGATATTGCTTTTCATAATTCTAACCTTTATCATTTTTTAAATATTAAGCTTTTTTTTACATTTTTCCCCATAGGAAAGCACTGCATCAAAGCATCAAAGCATTGTCATTGCCATGGTAACCACA
>JAQQAE010016068.1:0-11869 GCA_029823295.1 Pseudamia nigra
CAATCTTCTTTCTGAGGACCTCAGGCAGCTCTTTGGATCTCACCATGGTGCTCACTCTCACTTCAACAGTCAGGGGCATGCCAAACTTAATGTCTGAGTTTTAAATAGGGCAAGGTCCCTTCAAAATGCTCGGTAACGATGTTCTGATCATGTGCCCCCGACGTGATACACCTGTGTGTGATTTTAACCATTTAAAGTGAGAAAATGTGTGGGGGTGTCCTAATTTATTCCTCACCAGAAATTGCATTCTTTTTAAATTACACTTTACAGAAAATTTTAAAATGGCTTTTCTTAATTTTTAATTGTTTAGCTATATTACTTGGATACCTCAGTATTGTTAAAATTGGTATTAAATATCCAATTTTAACAATATGTTAAAAAATATACAGGCTTTCATGGGGTGTCCTAATTTTTTCACGACTGTATGTCTCCCTGATGTTTAAACCACACTTATGCCCTAGTATCATTATTATTACTGAATTTACCGATCTAGAAACACATACTGTATATGAATCCCTTGATCATACGTCAATCCATCAACACATTTAACAGTTACTTAATAAAACAAAATCCATCAAACTCACCTGTATATCTGACAGGACAACCTGTTAACACCCAAAGCACCCAAAGCAAGTGTGTTAAACGTCTCATACACGTAATGTTCAAAGTCTGAAGTGTATTTTGCTGCGTCTAGTAGAACGTGTACCTGCCTAAAGATGCCATTCTGTGATTCATTCAATCATTTACATGTCTGGTTAATTTGTTACTGCCATTGTTTTGCTCCTCATACATGATAGATAAGGCCTATCCTGACAGTTTATGATGAACACAACCAAGCCCTCTACATTCTTATAGATAATAAAACCCTATAATGAGGAACAGTAAACCTTTATGATTTCAAATGACAATATAAATACCTGAGACACTTACATACACCCACAATAATAAGTCTCACATAGCAACACTGTTTCACCGGGTTTCTTTATTGAAACAAACATAGCAATTAAATCATGGACACTTTTCCATAAAAGGCCAGTTGCCATTTTTTCAGTTTTTCTATCCAGGCATCAAGTCTGTAGTACAGTACAACAACTTCATGACATGTTTAACACACTTTCTCAAAGAGTACTGTTGTAAAACAGACAATCCAAAGCAAAATAAAAGTTAAAACTTATATTGCACAAAGTCAAACCACTCCATAAAGGCTTTAACTGATGATTTAAACTTTCTGACAATCATGAACATCAACATTTTAAAGATAATTTCCTTAGTCTATAGCCTTACGTAGTGCAAAAACACGCCTTCTGTTTTTAATATGTATCATTTCTTGTAAAAAAAAAAGCTTATGCAACAAAGCTCGGCTATTATACATATATTATTATAGATTATCCCTTGTAAATCCATTGGCACGTGCATGATACGTAAAGATGTGCAAAAAGAGACCTACTCTGCTTTAGCATTATCGAATGGCTTAATATGAATCAAGTTCATTCTAGATTCTGTGAATTATACCAGAGAGCACTACATAAATGATAATATTTAGTGTTTCACTGAATATGATAGGGACAGAAGATTTTTAAACACAGCTGCCTGAGACAATAAACTGCAAGAAAATCACACACATCCCCTGAAGAAGGTCTGTATATTAGTAATACTGGATGGTAAGAGTAAATTCTGTAGTTTCTAACCTTGGAAACAAAAGGCAATGTAAAACACAGTATTGTCTTATAGGAGTGTTAAGTACTGATGTACATTGTGTATAAAGTAAGTTGTCAAATGTGCAGAAGAATAGCATTTCCTCAGCACTTGGGTACAATATGAAAAAACATCTTTGGCCAAGTGGCTGTAACATATTTCATGTCTGATGTCAAAATAATAAAAAAAAGACATGTCAGCTAAAAAGCAGAGGTATTAAGTACAAGGAAAATTCCCTATTGTTGGCAATCACACTTTACACTATATCAAAATATGCACATTTGCAAGTAGTTTGTCTGACTTCAGTGGTGACAGATTGCAGTGAGATAAAACAGCAGATATCAGTCCAGTTTAAAAATGAGCTTTTTTACACGGGTTGTCTGATGTCTGGCAGCCCATGTTGGGAAACTTCACCTGCACACGGAACAGAGTCCCATCTGCGCACATGCAGAGCTTGTACCTTTCCAGACCTTCGTCAAAATACACATCTCCTGCAGAGTTAGGGATGCGTGTGGCATTGAACATGACTGATCCATTGAGGACAATGCTGTTTTCCTGCAAAGAGGCAAAGACTTCACCAACATGTTTTGCATCATGTTCATATGCAGTATTATACAGGATTAGACACTGCCAAAAATAAGTTGAAAGCAAACACACTTACAGCCCTGAGCTCGATGCCCCCACCCATTTTGAACTCTACAGTCCGGCCCATGATGTTGACTCCCTCATTGCCACGAATGATGGCCTTGCCATCTCCTTTGATGTTCAGGTCAGAGGTTGCACTACTGGTAATCTAAGTGTGGAGATAAAATGTACCATT
Organism: Pseudamia nigra; assembly: GCA_029823295.1. NCBI lineage: Eukaryota > Metazoa > Chordata > Actinopteri > Kurtiformes > Apogonidae > Pseudamia > Pseudamia nigra. The sequence continues at coordinate 2,516 of JAQQAE010016068.1, forward strand.
TATGATCATCATTCAGAGTATGTACAGCTGGTCCTGTAATCTCTACTTAACTCTCTATTGAACTTTATTTATAATGCAACAAAATGCACAAATAACAGAGTATATTACGCACATAATTATAGTTTTATTAGACTGTTACAAATACACACCCTTTCTGTAGAGGCCTTTTTAACGCTGAGGACTTTGACTCCTTTGGGCAAATGGAACTCATGATTTTCAAAGTCTGTGCTGAAGAATGTGTTCTGTGTGCGAGGATCAGTGAAAGATATGCCGACATCACTGACAACTGAGGTTTTGTCTTTTTCTACACTCAGCTTGGTAGAGCCTTGTTGGAATACAACCTGGAAAATCACAAAATAAAAGAGAACAGTTCTAAGAGCAGTCCAAAAAAGTATCCTTCTGTGCCTAATGTTCTTTCTAAATGTGCATTGTTTCTCACCGGATTATTGTTGCCAACAATAACCAGGTCCTGGTCCTTACGGCCCCCTACTGTGCTCTTGTGCAGTGGGTGAACAATGCCCATGTCTGCTTTCTGCTTGAAGCGCAGGAGACCAGACTCGTGAAACTCCATACTGTCACAACCATTTGGACCAATTCGGATCACAGTCCATATGACCAGTGTGATCTACAGACAGAGAAATTGAAAGATGATCCACAGTTCATCAGACAGATTCTTTATCAAATACCACAATCAGGTGTGATCAGCTGATTTCAACTTGTCGTACTCACAATGAGGTTAATTAAAGCGAGGAGAAAAAGGAGGACAATGACGCAAACTGCTATGTTTCCCTTACGTCCTCTCAGCCCAGTTTTATGAAGACGCTCCTCTTCAATGGGTACATAGCCTGCTTTGAAGTTACTGTTGTGTTCCTTGTTGATGCTGCGTCTTTCTATTGCCTTCTCTCTCATAGACTTCTTCACCGGCCCATTTGAGCTCTCCTGAAAGAAAACCACCTCTTTACTACAACACCAACAGGACTCCACTGTTAGAGTCATCAGTATCACAGTTAGAATTCTAAATGTTTCCTTCTGGAAGGGTGGCATGAGAAATAAAAATAGATTTGAACTTAAACACGATTCTTAAAAATGGGGGAGATGGGAAGGTAAATCTACACTGGCAAAATATATATACGTATGTGGGCAATTATACACCCTTACTGTCATCAATAACATTAAAAAGGCTTGTCCAGATCAATTAGATACTGTGGATTTGAGCAGCTCTTGTGCTCAGCGCTGGAATGCATCTCTGTTAAATACCCCGAGCCTGTCTGTCTGTAGCCATGACTAAAAATAAACTGCACTCATTTTAGAAGCAAAATGGGAATAATGTGAAATATTTCATGGCCTTACGGACATATACTTCTTACATTCGCTGACCATATTTATTGTTAATGCACTCATCTGCTACGAAAAGCCTTTTTATACCACAAAAATTATAAATACAAAACGAAGGCCAGTGTTTATTACACCGATAATACCGCAGTTCCATCAAAGTAGCACAGTATATTTGTTTTTCTAGCATCGGGTCATTTATATTACCGATTATACACAACAGGCAGCTTATAAAAACGTCGGTGAAGGGAATAAAATGCAAAAACAAGAGCAAATATTGAAGATAACGGACCTGTTCCGACGCCATGTTGACCCTCCCTCTCCTGCTCGCAGAGTGACAGGACGATACCACTTTTTACATTCGTACATTGAAACAGTTAAACTAGTGAGACATTAATTATACTTTGTTATTAATAGCTGTTAATAAATACAAGCGAAAACGACTTCAAGGATATTTTTGCTCCCATATTATCTAAATGAGATGAGTTTATATGCTAATAAAAATGGTTTAGTCCAAGTTCAACCAGCCAATGACCGGAGGATCCCAAAATAGAAAAACAAGTCCATTCATATTTTCCATATGCAAACTGCTAAAGGTCCAGGGTCTCTACGAGGTGCTTGTGGCGGAATATCAGTACTTCTACTAAAGTATTGCACTTTAGCAGCCCCAAAAAGTGAAGCATGTGTACGTTACATCAGTATTTTCACTTTTGCAACTTTATGTTTATTCTCTCTAGAGACATTTAGTACAGTGTTGGAACGTAACAAAGTGCTTTGCATATTAGACCACTGTACATTAGTAGCTGCATTTAATTTTTTTTAAATTTAATTTTATGCTACTTCTTCAGCTCCACTACACAAGAAAAATATAGTAATTTTTACTCGACTATATTTGTCTTATAGATTCAGTTAGTTTGAGGTTTACAGTGTATCAATGTATCATCACAATGTAAAACAATTCTGTTTTTTATTGTCTTTTGGTGGAAAATACATCAGTACAAAATGAAACAGAGTTGATTTTGGAGCTTATTAAAAGTCAACGTCTGTGCTTCTTACCAACACTAGAAAAATATCATACTGTATTACAGAATATGACGACTTGTTGTAGATTAAATGAGCTCAGCCTTAAACAGCTACAGCAATTAAATATAACATGCAGATTAAATGTGTCGTTATGTTATGGTTGATGCTGAGCTAATTTAAAGTTTGAAAATCTACAAAAAGTTAAGTTAATCTATTTTTACACACATATATAATGAATATGTCTTTGTTTTCCCTGATACAGATGAGGGATAAATATCTTCCATAAACATAAATAGACAATGACATCGGAAATGGCAAAAACCTTTTTAATATTGGTATCAGTATTAGGCTGACAGGTGCCATTTCTTTGCACACACTATTATTCTATGTACCATACTGCTTGTAGCTTGTACTTAACTTTACCTTCATTAAGTAATACAGTATTCAGTTGCAGGATGTACATACATATATGTAATGCAGTATTTACAATGTGGTATTAGCAATTTTATTTAGGTAAAGGACCTAAATACTTGTTGTACCATTCCTGAGGATTAGCAGGTGTATAACAACATCAACAACAATAATATAATAATGATGATGATAATAATATTAATAAAAGAATTGTTAAGATTATTAGTAGTTGCAGTATACTAGCAGCAGTGACATATATTTTATGGCTATTTTCCTTTTTTTTAAACACTCACAAAATTTAGATTATTCATTGGTGGGTTTTCCCAACAATCCCAGTATTGTTTTTCTGAATCTTTATTATTATTCCCTACAATTTTTAGACACCATCTCCTCTAACAGATTCACACATTCAAACACCATAAGGTCAAGCTCTGTCGGGACATGTCGGCTATTGCTTTTCGTAAATCTATCTTTTGTAGTTTTTAAATAATTAAGATTTTTTCCACATTTTCCCCCATAGGAAATGACTGGAGAACTCAAACGGAAATGTTCGTGACAAGAGTGCCATGCCCTGTGGTCGCCATGACAATGACAGTGCAGCCTGCCGTGGGTTCATGTTCCATCTCCTTTGATCCTTTGATTTCAATTCTACTTAATAGTACAGTTCATCGCTTCAAATCTTTATAAATTTAACTTTTGAACTTTTTCAGGAAGTTCAACTATTTTGAATCAGCAGTCTCTTCAGAGATTGCAACTTTCTCGTTACTATATGTCAATACAATAAGAAGACATTGTAAGTAAATATGTACATACACACCAAATATACACCAAACTAAAAACCACAGAAAGAATTGCACAGCCTGTTGTAGGCTGCACATTTTTCATTCTGAAAAATATCCGATCTTCCCATCCTTCAGTCCCTCTGCAGATAAGTTTGTGACTGAACGTGCTTCTTTTTAAAACTGTAATGATCACACATTACATACGATGGAATTCGTCTTGATGACAGAATCTGATTGAAGGCAGCCACAGAGAGGAAACATCATATGTGCGTTAGTGACCTACAGGGTTTACTCTCTGGGCCCTGGGTGTCGTTTGACAGTGTGACATTTCAATCGTATTTACATCAGACGACAGAAGCTGCGGAGGACTGGGAGGCTCCAGCTCCGTGCAGATGCGCCATGCTGAGGTCTGCTCCGCCGTCTGTGTGTCGGCTCCTCGTCTGTTGCCACAACTGAGGCGGTGCTTGGCATTTGTGTAGTAGGTGGAGAAAGCTGCCCGGACGGGAATTTTACTGCTCTCCCCTTCAGATTAACCCCCGGCTGTTGTCTTTTCCTAGGAGCATTTGAGGATTAGCTGCTGTGGTTGTAACGGAAGGACATGGCCGACACTTTAAGGAGACTGACGAATACATCTACATTCAGCATGTTGCAGGACAAGCTGGAGAGCTGGCACAAAGACTATCATGTAAGTTTATCAATAAGTAATGAGCGACCTAAATCTGACCAAACCACTACTGACATTAGCGAACGGTCCGACGGTAGCCTTGCTCATCTGTTTGTGGCTAGTAGTTTAATCTGCATTGTGTTGTTGCACTTTAATTAAGTACATGACGCCCATCGTGTTATAAATGGCCTGCTTTACTCTAGTCAAGTTGTGCTGTTTGCAAAAAAAAGCAAAATTTGTGATTTTGACTCCATAGTATTATTAGTATATGGGCAAAGTCACATAATTGCAATTGTTTAGTAATGAATACAGTAATTTAAATCATTACAGCGAAGGAATGCACTTGTTCAGATTACATTGATTTGCCAGTGGAGTTTGGTTGCTATGGACGCTTGTCGCCATGGTTACTGCTTTTTATTGCGCCGATAAGAAAGTTCAAGTCTAAGCACTTCCGGGTATTTCATTGTCCGATTTGTGGACTCAAAATAGCCGACCGAGATGAGAACTACTTTCAGAGACTTTCACAGTAGTTACTAAATACACAAAACCGATTAAATGTCCAAAATGTGATTCATGTGGCGCATGACGGGCTGGACTTTTTCACGCAGGGATCTGAAGGTGGCTGGGAGTCTTGCTTCCATTGAATACTCTGATTCATACACAAAGTCATTAGAAGGCGACCATTTGAAACAAACACCGGTCAAATGAAGAATTATCAAATAAGAACGGAAATACACATATGAGAGTGGATAAAATGCCAGTAAAATTAAAAAAATAGACATAATATTCAACAGAACTTGGTTTTTTGGGTAAAGCTTGGTCTCTTCAAACAAGAAACACTAAAGAGAATGCTCTTTTGTGTTTCTTGTTTGTTGTTACACAACATCAACAGTTACACTAAGGACAAGGGATGTTTTGGAAGTTATTAAACTAATTTCAATTTATATGACTTTTTTATATTCAGTATTTGGCATGATACAGAAATAAAGTACAGTTATAACTACAAGGATGCATGTTTTGATGGAAAAGTCACATTGTGTTTATTGCAAACAATATTAGATTTTCTATTTGTGTATTTGGTTTTCATGTAGAAATGCCAAACCAGCATAAAAACCCCAATGGCCATAGAGAAATACAAAAATATGTACCAAATTTAAATTCAAAATAATTATTTTGCTCAGTGTCACTAAGTCAAAAATTCTATCATTCAAAATTTGGGTGTATTTTGTGTTTTTGCAGTTAGTTACATCCTCCTAAATCTTGATCTTAAAATTGGTAACCTTTTTGTATTACACCAAAGATATTATTTATGAAAATCGTATGACTGGATTCAAGTAATTGTGCAGGCCTAGTTATAGCCACCTCACCTCTATCCTGACTGAAGCTCTTCAGAAAAAAAAAGTAATATTTGATCCTAATCTTTGTCATATTTACTCACCCAGGTGATTTCCTGTGACCAGAATTTGAACAGATGTTGTGAGCTGATTGAATTAACAGCTAAAATCCAGGGTCAACTATTTACCATCCTTAATCTGACGGCTACTGAAGGTAAATGGATACATATATCATGTGTGACATTTTCTTCCACAAAGATGAATCCAGGTTATGTATGTTGAGGGAGCGTGTGCTTTAATGGTTCTTGTCTTCTCCACATGAATCAGGGGGGCACTATGCTGGGGTGGACACTCTTAAAACACGCCTGCTGCCTTGGCTTGGTACCTGTTTCTCTATGTCAAGGACCTCAGTCACTGATGACACCAGTCTACAGCTCATCCAGGTAATACACGTTGTACAATTATATTAGCTATGTGCGGTACTATTCCATACATGCAAACAATATGTGAAATGTGTGTACAGTTCTCTTAGTTTACTATATTTGCTGTGTTCTGCTGTTGTGATCAGGATTCAGTGGAGAAGGACCGCAGGATCAGGGAGCTCTCTTTCTCCCATGAGAATGACATGCAGAAGATGGAGACCAAGCTGTGCTCCACTCAACTCCAACTGGACTCCATGAGAGCAGAGTGAGTTTGAGACTTTGTCACAAACAGCAACAAATAATGTCACAAAATATAAAGAAATACATCACAATAACAATAATTACTGATTTGACATGCAGCCCTAAGGTGAATCTACAGGACACAGGTGGAGCATTTCTATTTTTTCTTTTAACAGGTTGGTTGATACTCAAAAGGAGCTGGATGATACAAAGAGCAAATCTGCCACCACTCTGCTGGCCACTGAAGATGAAATCATCCAGCTAAAAGCAGAGTGAGGGCATGAACTCAATTATTCATTAATTTGACAACGTATCATGTGCATGTTGCTGTTAATGTGAAGTGTGTTTGCATTTCAGTTTGCGTTCAGCGTGTGAACAGTTGGAGATCTACAAGAGGAAGCTGGACACTCTCGATGACTACGAGCGGCAAATTCGCTTACTGAGAGATGAAGTGTCTTACCTCAGCACAGAAAAGGCAATGCTGCAGAGCAGGTACCCTCCTGTAATAATACACAAACAAGAAAACTCCAAGTCACATTCACCAGTGTGTTCTTGATCTGCAGAGATTTTTGCACCTGTGCTTCTAAAAAGGATTGAAAAGAGGAGATCAGACAAACTGTAAAATCCATAGTGGGAGCTGTCGTACTGTTGCCACCAACAGAAACACACTTCACAGCTCTCAGATTCTTTATTAACAGGGTGATATTCAGGTTATTATTACTGTCAGCAGTTTGGACAGAACTGAAATAAAGACTGATGAACAGGCACAAACACCTGCGTCGACAAAATATAACCATCTGTCAGATTTAATCCAGTATCACATTTTCAAGCATTAGACTGACAGGTCATAGGTGACTATAGGTATAGCTGCATCAAGATACATTTGCACAATCACATAATCTGAACAGAAAGTATAAATCCATCTGTAATCATTTTTAAATACCTTTCTAACATGAGAGACATTTGAAACTTGATGCAAAATGGATACCAAAATGCTGCCATCAGAAATCTTAGTTTGTTGACAACAATGATAAAAGCAGCAGCAGCAACAACAACAACAACAACAATAATAATAATAATAATAATAATAATAATAATAATAATAAAAACCTCAAAGATAAAATGGCATTGTAGGTCTTGTAAGCACAAACTCAACATGATATAATACTGCTTTTATAGAGGTAAATGAAGAATGATTCTTATTGTGGTCATAATAAAATATTTACCCTATGACTATGATAAACACAGAATAACAAAACTTTCAGCTGTCCCTTAAAAATAATTTTTGCATATATTTATTTGTTCAATGATACCTGCTGGGAGTTACTGTTGAGTAAAGCTGAGAGTTTTGGTCAGGTTTTAATATTACATGTAAAGGTTGTCATAAATAGAGATATATTGAATACTAAATTGTGAGAGATAATTAAGTCTATAGTAAATTCCTTTGTTGCTGTTAAGTAACATGTAGCTGCACACTGGTTGTCCTGCTGACTTTCACCTTAAAAGATGGCACTGCACAGACCACGTCATACAGTATGTCTCACCATATTCTTCCTAATTAGCCTTATGAAAAGTTAACATCCTCACATTCACTCTGTGGAAAAAAACTGTACAGCACCCGAACGTGTCCCAGTTCAGCATTAGACCTGGATCTGTAGTGATACAGGGTTAGACCGTCTGGTATTTGCTCCAAACAATGAAACGCTTTGACAATAGCTATTAGAACAAATTTTCCAAGGAAGTACTAAAAGTACAACGTAAAATAATGAAAGTTGTCAAAAAATGTAGATGTGAAAATGATTACAAAATGCCTTTGCTTTGTGAATGATCTAATTTTATACCACAGTAGTAATCAATTAACTGCACTAACATGCCACAATAGGTTAGTGAAGCCCAGTGTTTCCAATTATTTATTGCATTTTTCCCTTTATGTTTGGTTTAGACTGGCAAGGAGTCGTTCTCCAAGCCCTTTGCCCAGACGGAGCCGCTCCTCCAGTCCCATCAGGAACGAGTCGCCCACTAGAGCCCAGCTCACAAACTCATCCCGCCATGATCGACTTGCGGCCCGCTTCAGTGACCTGTATGCTGTGGAGCGTCTGGAGGCCCAGACCCTGCTGCGGCGCTACATCACTGACCTAGAGATGGTCCAGAAAATCATCTTCATCGCTGTTGTGGTACGAGTCTAATCAGTACAGTGCAGAGATAGCTCTGAAGTGTTCATTATTCTTTCACGTTTTTCAGTTTGGTTTCTGACTTCAGTTGAATTGCTTTTGTTAGTTTTAGAAGGACAGAAGAAGTTTTATAGTTTTTTTGGTTTGTTGGGCATTATGGGGAACACCTTGATTCATAGTAACTGAAGAAATGGTAAGTGGAAATAAGTAAGGAACAGAATGTGTGCAGCTGCATTTAAAATCTCATGTTTGCCATTTTGTGTTTTCACTTTACAGGAATCCTTTAAGACGGCCAAGCTGGCTTACCGTCAGTTCAAACTACGAGTGAGAAAGACGCTGTCCCCGACCCACTTTGGGCCTGAAAATCTGGAGGATGTAGTTGTGGACTACATTGTCAAAAACTTGGGCCTCTATGATGTAGAGGCCAGCGTTAATGTAGGACTAAATTCTTCTTCAAATTTACACCTTTCAAAAACACATGAATATGCTTTGACATTGACAAGGTTATTTTATCTGATTTTGCATTTGTTCTCCTCAGGATGTGATCAATGCCATGAATGTGAACCCTCAGATCTCCTTCCCTCCAGAGGTGGACTTTGTCCTCATCAGTCCATTGATCAGAGAGATATGCAGGATGGCCTTTGCCATGCAGACGCTGCAACGTCCTCTGGACATAGCTTTTGCTAGCGACGGTGAACTTTACAGTGACATGAGGTAGCAGCACTGTAGAGAGGAATCAGACTATTTTGTGTTTCCACCAGTAGGGGTCATACTCGACACACATTTACCGGTACAACTCTCCCTCACTGAGAACCTTCACATGTGCACAGATATATGCACAAAATTTGACCTCTGGATTTGACCCATGCCTGCGGGGTGGTGGGAAGCCACTGTGAGAAGAATTTGGGGGCCTTGCTCGGGGGCCCATGGTGGTGAGGGGGGGTGGGGACAGGTGGTGGCCTTCACCTTCCTCAC
>JAQQAE010016069.1:0-11869 GCA_029823295.1 Pseudamia nigra
TTGTCCCATGAAAAGATATAATTAAATATCTGCAGAAATGTGGGGGGTGTACTCACTTTTGTGAGATACTGTACATAACTGAGCCATTTCCAACCACTACCTTGCTCAAAATAAGTGAAAATATCCCCAGTTTTTAAAATTATTTATGCGTGAAAGTACACAATAGATGCTTGTTATGTCACATAAGAAGCGGAGTGAAATTTACGCTGCTTCTGGAAGAGAGAAAACATTGCACTTTCTAGACTGAAACTACATATTACAGCACAGTGCCTTTTATGTTTTAGATAGATGTTTGTTTTTAGCAGATAAAAAGCACAAATTTGTTTAATTGTATTCATTTTCTAGATTACTTGGCTTGTTTCTGTACATTTTCTTGGCTAGTTCGTTAAATTTTCATTCATTTCCTAGATTCATTCATTTTCTCATTTCTTTGTTTTTATACATTGTCTTCACTATTCTTGTCATATTCACTTGTTTTCTAGATTACTATTCTTGTTTTGTTCTTTTGCTCATTTTTGTACATTTTTTTGAATATTTTTGTTCATTTGTATCCATTTTCTAGATAACTTTGCTCATTTTCGTACATTTCCTTGATGATTTGATTCATTTTTATTCATTTTCTAGATTACATTGTTTATTTCTGTACATTTTTTAAAATATTTTTGTCCATTTGTATTCATTTTCTAGATTTCTTTTCTCATTTTATTCATTTTGTAGATTACTTTGCTACTTTTTGTAAGTTTTCTGCACAATTTTGTTTACTTGTATTCATTTTCTAGATTACTTAGCTTGTTCCTGTACATTTTCTTGACTATTTTGTTAATTTTTTATTCATCATGAACCTGCTATGCAACGCAAAGAAGGAACACATTATTATTCAGTGTATTTGTTATTATTTTTATAATTATTACATACAAATTTTGCTGAATTTCATGCCCTGTGTATTTGACAAACTTCCCACAGATTATACATAAAAAAGTGTCTAAATTCTTGGGATAGTGTGCTATTACTTTTTAAACTAATGACGGGTCACAATTTTCAAACATTCAAAAACATGACTTTTTTTTTTTTTAACTGATTAGTGAATGTTACTCTCATATCAGTCTAAAGATAAACATCTACTTGTGTCAAAATTCATCAAAGCTGTTTGCATGCAAGCTTTATTCTGTATTCTGTATGAAAGCATCGAATTACATCATATATGGCTGAAACTCCCGGTTGTCTGAATTGATTGATTTTAAGTCCAGCTCACTGACTTTGCCTGAAAACACCAAATACTAAGAAAATAGATCAGAACCTTCTGTAACAACATTAGGGCAGTTTTTTTTTCCATTAATAGACTTTCTCTTCCCTCATGACACAGATATATTCCAAGATGACAATATCAGCAGTGGGGATGGGAATTGATAAGAATTCAGCAATTTTAATTCCATTCGACGCTGCTTATTGATTTGATTATTTAAAAATTCTCTTTTCGATTCTCATTGGTTGAAGAAAAAGTACAAAGATGCTTGTTACTATTTCATTTTGTTTATATTTTCATCTCTCAAGTTTGCGAACCTTTTTTACCGCCAACCTGGTCACTGCTGCTCTTCATTCGTTTCTATTCTCCCTGCCTCAGTGAAAGGAATAGTAATAAGTGCATGTGTGTTATCTGTTGCAGCCTTTGAGCCGGTCTGACTCTGGCAGTCATCATTTAAATTTAATGAATGGAAATGGTGTTCATATGTATAGTGAAAGCAAGTTCACACGACCAATCAAACAGCATTAAATAACGCAGTAGACAGAATTTGGAGGAGAGTTACCACACTAATGTTAGCCAAGCAGGCTGTCAAATACATGGCATTGCATGCTGGGTGTAAAAATGTTTTGGAATGTTTGAGGTATTTCCTTTCTTACATGAAATAACAGCTTTGCAAGTTTTGCAAGAGGCCCTGCTATCGTCTTTAGGTGTAAAAGAAAACCACACTTTGGAACGCTTCTGCCTGGTCGACACTGTAAACAAACCAGTGCTGCATGACGGTATCGATAGCAGAATCGTTAAGGCATGCACTATAACGATCCCAAGAAATTCCCATCACTGGGCAGTATTCATGGGCTTCCAATAACGACAGAGGTTCGAGGAGGATGAGACATCCTCACTCATGGATTGGCCTCCACGGAGTCCAGACGTGAACCCTATTGAGAATCTCTGGGATGAGCTGGAGAACATTTCACACAGTGGTCCAACTCTCTTGGAGAATCAAATGCACCTCAGTGCTGGGACCAGTGTGTGCTGAAATCAAATCTGAAGATGTTGTGACTTCAGTGATTTTCATTTAGCATTTTGATTCAGATCAGTCTATTTATTCCAAACACTGGTTTTCACACTGCTCTTGTAACACATCGTCAGCGTAGCTCATTTTAGCTTTGAATCACCCCTTCTCTCCTTCTCTTCTTTTCATATGTATATTTAATGACAGTCTGCCAGATATATCTTGTCCCTGGGGTGACTTTGGAACATTTCATAAAGTCCATAGCGATGTGTTAAATCAGATTACATTACCACAGTCTATGTCCTCATAAATATATTTAAGATAGTCAGAGGAGCATTTGCTTCGAATCATCTCATTTTTTTTCTAGCTTTAGAGAAGTTGAAATTATCATCTGAATGCGTATCAGTCCGGAAATCAAAGCTGACCATAAAGAATACAGAAAAAAAATATCTTATAGCATTTCAGTCTGTGGTATTAACACAATTTCATCAATCATGCCCAAATAACCCTTTTGAATTCTACTTTAGAAAGCAATTATTCTCAAATTAATTAGTTAGACATTTTCTATACATATCACAGCAATTAGCACCTTTGTGGCTGCCATGCTGTGACACAGACCAACTGTCTTTTTCTCATGAAGGTTTTTTATCTGTTGCTAATTAACCACCAGCCAGTTATTACATCTTTCGAACAGTGATTCCAGACTCAAGTACATTTGTTCTTCTACATGTACTTGTGTTTTTTCTTAATTGTGTTTGTTATTTTTCTGGGGGTGTTAGGGTGCAGCAAAAAATATGGTTCAGTGCGTACCTCAGTTTCGAGGTCACGGTTCGGTACATTTTTGATACAGTAAGGGGAAAAAATGCAAAACACAAAACTGCTCATCTTTTGTGCTAACAAGAAAGACTTTAATATTTAAAATCTTTAATATGTTTACCTTCACATGTTTATTCCCTTATTATTTTCTTTTTATGCAAAATTTAGGCTCATTTCCTTTATTGCTGGTCATTTTCTTGATTATTTTCATCATTTAAATTGTTCATTTTGTTCCTTCACAGGTTTGACTTATGAATATTACATATATATTACATATTAACATATTCAAGATTAACCTAACTTTACTTTTCAGTCTGAGATGTACTGTATTTAATTTTGCATTTTAAATCGCTGAGTTTGAAAACGTCTGCTTCCATCTTTAAATGATTTTCAGGCCACTCAAAAGAGGGCCATAAAATAATGTATATAAATGTCCTCAATTCTTTAAGGATTATAAATATTTATGTGTTTATGATTTCATAAAACGCATTCAGAGAATTGAGACCTTTCTCTCATTATTTTTTTCCATTTGTATTTCTTTGCATTACATTAATAGGTAAGGACTGGAGTTTTCAGAAAATGCACAAGGACAACTAGATAAAAAAGGGGGACATGTTTTTTCTTACATATAAATTGTGTGGTGACACTCGTGCGTAATGCTGTATAAAGGATGCACATGCACTGCTTTAGTAACATTGGCCAATATTCCCACATTTGACCTTCCAAGATCAATAGCTCATAAATGACAAATTGTTAAGAGATAAATCATACCTGTGTTTGATCGTAGTAAAGTAGACAACAACATACTGTACAGTACAAATGGAATTTCATTGAAATTAGCTGCTGTTTGGGTGGTATGAATTATATTGATCTCTATGCCACACCGATGAAAGTGTGTGGGGACCATCTACAAAGTGCAACATTTTTTGTTATTATTTCTGCTATTTTTTTTTTCCCCCAGTACCTAAGATTGTAGGGCATCGAGAACCGGTTCTTGTTGAGAACTGGCTCCCCATGGCTTAATTCCTTGGACTCATTATAGTGCTTGCCTTAACGATTCCATTATCGATCCAGTCATGTATGCAATGACGTTACATGCACGCAGCACAATGACATCACATGTGATGGCATGTATCCAACATATCACCTGGCAAAAGCACTGGTATGAGTGGTTATATTTCACATGTATAGATGATAACAGGGCCTACTGAAATACTTACAAACCTGACATTTCATGTAAGGGAGGAAATATCTTTTTTCACCCAGCATGCAATTTCAGCACATAATGTCACGTATTTGACAGCCCGCAAGGCACCAGCAGCAGCATGTCTGACATTAACGTGGCATTCGTCACTACCCCTCCAGATTCTGTCTCCTGCGTTACTTAGTGCTGTTTGATTGCTTGTGTGAACTTGCTTTCTATGCATGTAACAGCTGTTTCCATTCATTAGATGTAGATGATGACTTCCAGAGTCAGACCGACTCAGAGGCTGCAGCGCCCGTGCACTAACTACTCCTTTGACTGAGGCAGGAAGAAGATGTTGGTTGAGAATAAATGAACAACACGATAACTAGATTTGCGCTTAAAAACCACACTATTTTTCCATGGTAGATGCCCCTGACTTTTGGTAAGATTGCTCTTAAATTTGAAATGTTGAAGCCGTATGTTGTAGTTCTAACAAATATGGTTAGTTGTAATTTGTTCTCACTCGTATTTTTTCTGTAGGGACATGATAAAGATTCTCAACCCAAAATACAAACCCCTAACAGAATCAGTTTAACATAACAACTAATCCCTGTTTGGTATGGAGTTATTGAACATAATTTGTGGCATCTCTGTATAGATGCCGCATGTTCCTCACACACTTGACTTTCTGTCGGTCTCATACAGATCAATATAATTCATACAATTGGAAGGACAACTGATTTTAATGAAACTCCGGTTGTATTTTGTTGTCCACCTTATTACGGTTACATAGAGGTATGGTTTACGTATCTCTTAACAACTTGCCATTTGTGGTGGGTTGAATGTGTCAATACAACTTTATGAATAACCTTACTACCCCCCCACTCCCCCCCCCCCACACACACACACACACACACACACACGTGACAGAAAAACTGAGGTGGTGTGTCGTGATCATTTTACTGACTTTTAAATTCAGCCATTATTTTGTCTCTGAGATTGTAGGCTGGTGCCGCTGACAGTACAGAACACTGTCCAGGTACGACATCTTCAATCTGTAAAGGTTCTTTTTTTTGGTTATGTACATTTTTGTGCACCTAGTTTTCATTTAACATGACTTTAGTCTCAGCGTCAGTGAAGTTGCGCTCCCTTGACGTTGCCATGATGTATCGAGAGAATCCACTGCGCAGCTGGTTCATTTGTCTGTTTGTGAATATTCATGAGGCATTTTGCGTTGACCTTTTAAGGTGGAAACTAGGTGTGGACAGGGCGGCCTATGAGGCAGAGACACATACGCAAGTTTTCAGATAGGTCAACACCTATAAATGGGAAACTGCATGAAGGTGTGTGCACAGTTTTATAAATCAAAAATTTTTTGCCATATGCTGTTTTTGGCAGCTAGGTGTTGTCGACGCTAGGTGTATCAGTGCCATCCACAGGAGCATACAGTGAAGTGCTACTAGGTACGCCTCTGTACCACACCAAATGCCCCATACTGAAAATCCAAATCCGAGTACATGTCCCATACCCCCCTACATTTTTCATATTATTCACATTCTTGAATTTTTTTTTCTGGTTGTTGTTTATTTTGCTTAATTTGTTGATTATTTTTCAGATTTGCCCATTTTCTCGATTACTCTCTTAATTTTTTTCCAGATTTGTTCATTTTCTTGATTACTTCTGTTATTTTTCTCTATCATTCTTGATTTTATTTATTACTTTTCATATTTGTTAATTTTCTGGATTTTTTTCTTTCACAGTGTGGATTTTACTTTCATTTTACATTTCTGATAATTGTTTTGGTTAAACTGTGTCTTGAAATAGAATGCAATGATGAAAATGCGCACATAGTTTGTTCCAAATATCCTCATATTGTATATATGTTTACTGGCTTATGGGAAAAAATACATTTGCCTGGTTTGAATGTCACAAACGTGGAAATCACAAGGCCAGAACAACTGAGAACCAGTGATTCATAACAGCACTGGTTTCATTTAGCTGTTTTATGGAAGAAAAGAAAAAGAAGCTCAGTGATTAAAAATATCCTGTTTTTTGCTCTTCTCTCCATTAGAAATGTAACCTCATGCTGGAGCGAATGCAGTAAACATCAGCAGGTGGTAATAAATTTATACCTTGGGAATTGCTTCTACGTTCAGCTGCAGATTTCACATTCTCTCTGATGATCCTGACTGAAATACCTGACAAAGCTACTCCCTGCTGCTGCTTACTTTTTCCAAGTTTGAGCAGTGCCTGGTGAAAGCAAGGCAGAGGACAGTGTCTTGGGAGCGAGGAAGAGGAGGATCAGCAGCACCTCTTAGGAAATAATTATCTCTCTCATCCCTGTCAGCCTCTGGTGGGAGGAAGAAGTGGTGACGGCTGCCAGTTTTCTCCATGCTGTTCTCTAAACCAAAGGCTTTGTTTTTCCCTGTGTGAGCAGAGCTGTTGACAAAGCTTCAGAGTGTTTACAGCAACATGTTCTCAGACTTGTCACTGGATTACAAGGAAGCTGGAATTATACTCCACAGAGATGCAGACAGACATCAATCCCCTTGTGTTCAAATTTGGTGGTCCTACCTCTGATAGTAAAATTGCAATGCTGCAAAACCAACTTTTTTGAGCTGTGACCTTGACCTTTGACCTTTTGTCTTCAAAAACATAACCACAGGTGCTTGCCCCAAGCTTAAACTTGTGTGTCAAGTTTGGTGAACCTTGCCTCAGACCAATGGAACTTTTATAACCTTGAAACATTGACATTTGACCTTTTTGTTTCAAAAAAGAATACCTAAGCCCTGCCCCCGCTGGTTTTGACTCATGGGATACAAGTTTGGCAAAAATTTATATTACAGTCAACAAGAAGTGGCAGAGGATATTATGATCCCCACTGAATTATGCCACAATTTAAGGCAGGGGTCTGCAACTCACTGCTCCTGGGCCACATGTGGCTCTTCGGCCTCACTCAAGTCAATCAATCAATCAATCTTTATTTGTATAGTGGCTCCTGTGGCCAGTGATGGGATACTGTATATCATATAAAAATAAATAAAAAGTGCCAAATCAGCAAAATGAAGAAAAAAGAACTACATAATAAACATAAAATAAGAAAAAAACTATGCAAATAATGTATAAAAAAGAAACAAAATCATCAAGAAAATGAATGAGCTTGAACAATATAATACATAAAGTGATGAAAAATGAACAAAAATAAGTCAAATTATTAAATATAATTAGAAATTTTACAAGATTCAGAACAACCTGAGTAAAATTATCAGGAAAGGGAACAAAAATTACAGAAAATAAGTAAAACAGTACATCAACAGAAAAAAATGGGCAAAAAAATTAACAAAATAGCCATGTAATGAATATAAACAAGAAAATGAACAAAAAACCAATAAAACTTAATGAGAAAAATAATTCATGAAAATGAACCAAAATCTCACAAAAATGAATACAATTTTAAAAAGTGAACTAAACAAGCAACATCTGAACCATATATAAAAAACTACAAAAATGAGGAAAATTGAACAAAATTGGGCAAGATAATGGAAATAATGATGGAAAGGAAATGAAAAAAATTTAAAAAACAAAAACATTTTTGAAAAAAGGCTAAAAATGAAAACAGTGATTTACAAAATAAATAAATAAATAAATAATAACCAGATTGGTGTCCTTTCTGTCCAGAAACAGCTCTTTAGTTTGCCAACGCTGCCGACTGCTGATTTAAGGCCTGTCCACACCGAGCATGATAACAACAACCATTACTGGTGTAAGATACAGGTGACTGAGCATAAATGAAAACTGACATCATATGGAAGGATCAGTGAGCAATGACCGGGGCTGTTCAGTGAGACCAATGTGGAAGAAACTTTAAGTTTTAATCCCACCGCTTGGCCACTGGGGAACCATTCATCCAGCTCCAAGAAGCTTTTTTCCCATAAAGATGCACTGGACTTCTATCTGAAAAAACTAAGCAAACACATTTTGTCATGAGTCATTATGATCTCAAATGCGTTATCTGGACCCTCTAATAAGTAATGTGGTGGTCCATCTTTAACTTTTTGCTCTGTAATGAAGATATTACTGCAAATAATCAAAGAAATTACTGTCGTGCTGGGGTTTGATTGACATGTCGTTATGGTAACAGCTCGCAAGTGAAGTCAGACCAATTCAGAATTTCGTATCTTCTATTTATTCAATATGGGCATAGCTTTACCTGAGTTTAATGTGACAAAGACCACGGAACTGACTGTGGACTTCAGGAGGTCCGGGTCACCAGTAACCCTTTTTTCTAACCATGGGGTTGAAGTGGATATAGTGAGTGACTACAAATACTTTGGAGTTCACATTAGCTATAAACTGGACTGGTCAAAAAAACCCAGCTGCACTTTACAGGAAAGGCTAGAGCTATCTCTACTTTCTGAGGTGGCTGAGGTCCTCCAACATCTGCCAGACAATGCTCTATGAGTCTGTTGTGGCCAGTACCATCCTCTGTGCTGTTGCATGCTGGGGCAGCAGCAACAACAGACTCAACAAACGGATCCTCATGGCCAGTAACGTTGTGGGGATGGAGCCGGACTCTCTTACAGCAGAGAGACGAATGTTGTCCAAGATGAGGACAATACTGGACAATACCTTTCGCCCCCTCCAGGATGCGCTGGTCTGTCACATGAGCATGTTCAGTGAAAGACTGATTGGCTGTGACGGTTGGCTGTGATGGCTAATGTCTTGCAGAAATGGTTAGTAATTCATCTATATTTCAGATTTGGAAGAAGTGAAGTCTTATGAAGACCCTGAAAATGGTAACAGCATTTTATTCTGGTTTACTGTTTTCACTGATAGTTGCACCTTAGTGTTTACTTAAACTGTGACACAGGCTGACAGAGTGAAACTATAATCATTTATGTTTAACTAATTACCACTGTAAAAATCCCAATAAAGCATACTGTGATGAATAGCAACAGGTGTCTCAGAACTAAATGGAAGCTGTGTTAGACAGAAGTAAAGGACGTGTGCGAGCAGTGCATCAGTGCCTTTTTACTGCACTTCCACCTATGTGTACAATTCTTTTGGAAAGGATGCAGGGCATACTTATGATTCTACATACTTCTCTCCATGAAAATGTTCTGTTTAAGCATCACGTATACTATTTCTTTATTTTACGTTAACTTATATAATCAAGCACAAAAAGTCGTTCATTAAGATTTAAACCCAGCAAATGTCTTGAAAGCTACTTCTATTGAATAATAAATCTTCTCAGTCACTTTGTTTATCTGCCCTGATCAGAAGTGGAACTCTCAACACAAGGTAACACATTTTGATCGACATGGAATTGGCTCTTGAAAATGTAAGAAAGAGCAGACAGTAGTACATAATAATTTGTATGAATGGCCCAAAACTTTTGCAATTTGTCAAAAAGTATTAGAATTGATTTTACAATGTGCACTAATGACTAAATGGTGAGGAGGTTGCATAAGAAGTTTTGAGATCTGAGTAATCTTTCAAAAACAATGTGAAATTAGCCCACATTGTGAGGTGTGCTGCTACTGTAAGTTGTGAGCTGAATCCACTCGTCATGGTTGCCTCGCATCTGTTTCCTGGGATTCACTGCACATCAGTAAAAAATGATAGAGGACTAATTAGTATCAGAATTAGATATATTTGTTGTAGCCATTTTGACTAGCTGTATAATCTGAGATTTTAAACAACATAATCTAAAAAGATTTGTATTTCAATACCCTACAGGCTCACAACCCATCCGAGAAGGCAGTCCTGACACACTGGGGCCTGGCAACCATCAAGCTCTGCTGCATCTGATATTGAACAGTTCCTCAAGTCAGGACTTGATCTTGCAATCCTCGTGAGGATGCTCTCATCTTGACCTTATATGCATTTTATTTGGTGACACTGCCTGAGAGATGCCCTGGGACAATCTGTGCAAGCTTGACACAGATGGCCCCTGAGATCTCTCTGCTCCTGGTTGGGCAAACTCCCCTGCACCCTCAAAGACCCTGCTGAGAGTGTAGAGCTGGTCCTCTGTTCCACGATCAGGGCGAAAACCACACTGCTCCTCCTGAATCCAAGATTCGACTAACCAATGGATCCTCCTCTCCAGTACCCCGGAATAGACCTTACCAGGGAGGCTGAGGAGTGTGATCCCCCTATAGTTGGAACACACCCTCTGGTCCCCCTTCTTAAAGAGGGGAACCACCAATCCAGAAGCCAATCCAGAAGCACTGCCCCTGATGTCCACGCGATGTTGCAGAGATGTGTCAGCCAAGACAGCCCCACAACATCCAGAGCCTTAAGGAACTCCGAGCAGATTTCATCCACCCTCAGGATCCTGCCACCGAGGAGTTTGACCACCTTGGTGACCTCAGCCCCAGAGATTGGAGAGCCCACCCCCAAGTCCCCAGGCCCTGCTTCCTCAGAAGAAGGTGTGCTGGTAGGATTGAGGAGTTCCTCGAAGTATTCCTTCCACCAACCCACAACGTCTCCAGTTGAGGTCAGCAGCACCTCGTCACCACCGTACACAGGGTTAACGGTGCACTCCTTCCACCTCCTGAGTCGCCGGATGGTGGACCAGAACTTCCTCAAGGTCGTTTGGAAGTCATTCTCTATGGCCTCACCAAACTCCTCCCACTTTTGGGTTTTTGACTTGGCAACTGCCAAAGCTGCATTCCGCTTGGCCTGTCGGTACCCATCAGCTGCCTCTGGAGTCCCACAGGCCAAAAAGGCCTGATAAGACTCCTTCAGCTTGACGGCATCCCTCACCACCAGTGTCCACCAACAGGTGCGGGGGTTGCCGCCACGACAGGCACCGACCGCTTTACGGCAACAGCTCTGATCAGCTAGAGCTGAGCCCGACTATATCTAGCCAGTATCTCTCCACCTCGTGCACCAGCTCAGGCTCCTTCCCTGCCAGAGAGGTGACATTCCACATCCCCAGAGCTAGCTTCTGCAACCAAGGATCAGTCCGCCAGGACTTCGGCTGCCACCCACATCACACTGCATCTGACCCCCACGGCCCCACCGGTGGTGAGTCCATGATGGGGGATCCACACTGCTTCTTTGGGCTGTGCCCGGCTGAGCCCCATGGGCATATGATGCTTGCTGCCCAGCCCCACCCCCAGGCCACCAGATGCTTGCTGCCGAGCCCCACCCCCAGGCCTGGCTCCAGGAGGGGGCCCTGGTATCCCACGTCCGGGAGAGAAGGCAATGAGTCCAATTATCTTTTTCTTCATGAGGGTTTTCTTGAGCCACGCTTTATCTGGACCCTCACCTAGGGCCTGTTTGCTTTAGGTGATCCTACCAGGGGCATATAGCCCCTGACAACATCGCTCCTAAGATCACCGGGACATGCAAACTCTTCCAACACGATAAGGTGGCAGCTCATGGAGGAGTAGAAGAGACATGTGACATGACACAATCAGGGCCAAATCAGGGTTAGGGTTAACCCCATTGAGAATCTTTGGGATGTGCTGGAGAAGGCTTTGCGCAGCGGTCAGACTCAACCGTCACCAGTGCAAGATCTTGGTTAAAAAAATGAATGCAACACTGGATGGAAATAAATCTTGTGACATTGCAGAAGCTTATTGAAACAATGCCACAGCGAATG
>JAQQAE010016070.1:0-11869 GCA_029823295.1 Pseudamia nigra
TAGCAGATTATAGTGAATATACATATGCATTTATCAATCACAGCAGACCCAAAAACACAGGAAATGTAATTATTAAGGCGAGAAAAAAAAGCCCTGATCTCAGCAACGACCACGACTAAAACCTCCAATTAGAAAAGTTCTGAAGCTGATCCAGAGCAATGAAACTACTGCTGACCGTCTCTCTCTCTCTCTCTCTCTCTCCCTGTCTCTCATGCACACACGCACACACACACACACACACACACACACACCGCCTCACATCCTGTCCTGTTGACAAATCAGGTCCTGGAGAAAGGGATGAGAACCGGTGTAATAGCGTGGCAGAAGGTGAACACAGCGATCACGAGGCTTATAAAGACAGATCAAAGAGCACAAGAAACTGCTTGAGACACATGGCTGTAGGTTTCGGGGGGGATGGTGGTCCCCCAAAAGCCCCCCATCTCCAAATAAAACAGCTTAAATGTTGGTGATATGTGATTTTATGTTTCTAGCCGCCCCTCCCTTTACATTTCCCTGATTATTTTGTTAGTATTTTGGCTTAATTTGCTCATTTTGTTGCCTTATTTTGTTCCGTTTGATGTATTGTTGTGACAGAAAATTTTAAATGATTAAAAATAAATTAAATCATCATTCTTATACAAGTGTAAACTAAACAAAAATGTTACAATATTTAAACAATGTAGGTATTATATTGGTTTATTATGAATGTTTGTTCTTATTTTACTTATTATTGTTCATTTTGTTGAGTGTTTTGTTCATCTTGGTTATTTTGTTCATTTTCTTGATTATTTTGCACATTTTTGCTAAACTGATGCTGATTTTGGTTGCTTCTTGTTTATTTTGTTCATTTTGTTGTTTACTTTACTCATTTTGGTTAACTTTTGTTGCAGATTTTGTTCATTTTCTTGATTATTTTGCACATTTTTGTTGATTCTGTTGCTTATTCTGTTGTTTCTTGTACTATACATTTATTTCATTAAAAAAAAATTCCCCTCACTTTTGTTCATTTCGTTACAGTTTTCATTCATTTTAATATTTTTTGTTTATTTATTTTTCTGCTTATATCGTTCACTTTCATTTTTATTCTGTTCATTTTCTGGATTAATTTGTTCATTTTCTTGTTCATTTTACTAACTTTCTTGATTATTTTGCTCATTTCTGTACACGTTGCTGCTTACTCTGTTCATTTTTCTGCATATTCATTGAATTTTCTTGATCGATCTGGTCATTTTTGCACATTTCGTTGCTTGTGTTACTCATTTTCATGCTTATTCTGTTCATTTCTGGAAAATTAATGCATTAGCAATTCACCAGACACACTGAAAAGGAGTTTGAACGCTTGATGCTGAACAATGAAATTTTCCAGGAGGACTCAGAGAGATGCAGGATAAAAAGTGGCCCCCCCTTTCAGTCTTAAAACATCCAAACCTATGTCCTTGTCAAGCTATATAACATGATCTCATTCTCCAGTGCAGTGCAGATGAACAAGATGAGCTCAGTGTGTGTCCTTATGCGTCTATAGGTGTGTGTGTGTGTGTGTGTGTATGTGTGGCTGGCTGCAGATGGAGCTCTAATTAATCTTGTTTGAGAGAACCTTTTGCTCCGGCCATTACCACCACACAGAGAGGAATTTCTTAGAAAGAGACTTGCTACTTAACAGCTGAGGGCATGCTCCCCACACACACACACACACACACACACACACACACACACACACACACACACATAAAGAAAGGGAAATAAATAGCCAGATTAAACGCTTCAAAAACAACCCGCAGGCTGGTTGCGTGTGTGTGTGTGTGTGTGTGTGTGTGTGTGTGTGGGGGAGTGTCTACGAGAGTATAAACAAGGCCGAATACAGAGAAAGATCAAGAGTAGATTGTCAGTCACAAGTCGTTTGTGATGCAGAGGCAAGTCTGTCTTTATTGAATAATCCGAGCAGAACAACTGCCTTAACTGCGGCCGCTCCCTCGGGTGACTGTGTGAGCAATAATGGAGAGCAGACAGCGGAGACGGCAGGACAAGATCAGAGGGGACAGGAGGGAAAAGACACAAAGAGGGGAAACTGTGGCGAGCACAAATTAAAAGCTCATCACAGGGGCTGGACCATAAATATCATAATTGTGATGCTTTTCTTTATGATGTTGATTTGATTTGAATAATTGTGCTAAAATTTCTTTTGTTGCTTTGACAATTGGATTGGATTTTTGTTTCATCTCCTGTGCGACTGTCTTGTTTCATTTTCTGTCATTGCTCATGTTGGTTATTCCTTGTTGCTCCTTTCACATGGTTTTCATCTTGTATGTCTTTTTCATCTTGTTTTCTCCTCTATGTTGTTTTCATACTGTTTTAGTCTTTCATATCTTTTTCATCTTCTGCATTGTTTTCATCTTGTTTTGCCATCGTTTCATCTTTTACGTCACGTCTGTCTAGTTTTGTCTTGAAACGTCGGATTGATCCTTTAAACCATTTTCATTTGCCTTCGTATTTGTTGTCTTGGTTTATCCTATTCAACATTTTCATCTGGTTTCAACTTGTATGTCATTTTCGACTAGTTTTGTCTTTTCCATCTTTTTCCATCTTCTTTTGACTTTTACGTTGTTTTCATCTTGTTTTGTCATCGTTTCGTCTTTTATGCCACATCTCTCTTGTTTTGTCTTCTATGTTTTTTACATCTGTTGCACTGTTTCATCCTTCAAATCATTTTTATTTGATTTCATTATTTTCTTTCTTGTTTAGTTGTGTACATCATTTTCACCTTGTTTCAACTTCTATGTTGTACTTGTCTTGCGTTGTCCATCCATTTTCTACCCCTTAATCCTCGTGAGGGTCGTTGTCTTTTGGGTAATTTAGTTTCAACTTTTTGCATTGTGTTACATCATTTTCATCTTGTTTTGTCTTTACATTTTCATCCCATGTTGTTGTTATTCAGACTGTTATTTCATCTTTTATGTAATTTTTGTCTTTTTTTCTCCATTTTTCTGATAATTCTGGTTATATCTTTCACATGGTTTCTCCTGTTTCATCTTTTTATATATATCATTTTTTTCTTTTATTGTTTATATTATGTGTATAGCTGTCTTGTTTTTTTTTTTTGGCTTGTTCAAATTGTTTACGGTACTTCTTTTTTATTTTCTTTAGTACAAATAAGCATCTGGCTTCTTCAACTTTCACTCAAACAAAGGCCAATGAGTCTGAAAAATCTCATGGTCTTGTACGTGCAGTCGCCACAACCATCAAACACTATGTGAGGTGCAGTAAATCGTCACTTTGTTAGGCTGGTGATTGTAACACATTTATTCTTGGCAGCAGAGGCAGCTCTTGGTCTTCTTTTCCTGGGACGGTTCATGTAAGGGCCAGTTTCATCAGTGTTTTGGCAACTGCACTTGGGGACACATTTATACTTTTTCAGACTTTTCGGATTGACTAACTTTCATTTCTTAAAGTAATGATGAGCTGTGTTTCTTGCCAATATATAGCTTTGTACAATAGTTGTAGTAGCACTAATAGGGCTATTGATTCTGTTCCCACCCTCAACTGATGGACTAAAGCACATTACGAAGGGAAGAAATGGCACAAAATAAGTTTTGACAAGGCACACCTGTGAACTGAAAAGCATCCTGCGTGACTACCTCGTACATGTAACGAGAGGAAGCAAAGCTGTCATTAAAGCTAAATGTGGCTACTTTGGACAAATTAAAATATAAAACATGTTCTACATCAGGAGTCGGCAAGCCTTACAATCTAAAGAGGCACTTTTGGACAGAAAAAAAAATGTCTAGAGCCACAAAAACAATTCAAACCCCTTATGAAGTAATTATGACATGTTTCAGCTGGCAACATGTTAACACCAGTTTGTTACTATTTTATCCATTTTGCTTATTATTTTGTTAATTTTGTTGTTTTTGTTTGTTGTTGTTAACTTCCTTGATGATTTTGCTCATTTTTGTTCACTTAATTGATTCTTTTTTTAAATTATTTTTTCTCATTTTTGTTCTTTTTGCAGATGATCTGGTTATTATTTGTTATTGTATTGTTATTATGGAGATTAATTGACATTGTTTTTGAATTCGTTTATTCATTTTGATGAATTTTAGTTCATTTTCATGAGTATTTTTGTGATTTTTTGGATTGTTTAATTCATTTTTTGTCAATCATCCTGAGTATTTTGTTACTTCGTTTTTATCCATTGTCATTCAGTTAATTTACTATTTTTGCTCTTGTAAGATTTCTAATTTATTTCTTTTGTCCATTTTCTTCATGTTTGTTCATTTAATGTATAACATTCTTGTTAATTTTCTTAATTATTTGTATCTGTTTTGTCTTAATTTTTGGTTACAATTTAGTACATTTTTTTTTCTTCATTTTGATTTTGTGCTTATTTTGTTCATTTTGATTAATAATAATAATAATAATAATAATGCATAACATGTTATTTCCATCACTGGAAAAGCCACCGGACTCACTGGGGGGAGTGGGGGGGCTAAAGAGCAACATGCGGCGCTCAAGCCGCAAGTTGCACACCCTTGTTCTAGGTTTCTGTGAAGATTCTTAGTCATTCAGGTCACAGTATCCAAGGCGTGTGGTTTTCCTTCTGTCAACTGGACTGGAAATTTGGTTTGAAGATGTTTCGCTACCTATCCAGGACTGAATAAGAACTGAAGAAGCTCCCTGGATAGGTAGCAAAACGTCTTCAAACAAAATTTCCAGTCGATAGAAGGAAAACCACACTCCTTGTTCTAGGTTCTTCAGCACTTTTTGGTTCGCTACATAAATCAATACGTGCTCCTTCACAGTTTGGATGCCTTCAGTATTCATTTACAATGTTGAAAATCAAAGTACAGAAGAAACACTGAAGGACATGTGTTCATATATCGCACTACAGGTCAAATCCCAGCTTGGTGTGGCTGCAGCCCACCTCGCAAGTGCTTTAAAAACACAGGGAGCAGTGCTCATTGATTTGGTGTGGGTTGGGGGTGTTGAGGGAGCTGGTAAATAATTAACAATGAGCACTGTGTGGAGGCTAATTGAGAATTAGGAATCAGATCAGCGATAATGGCAGCTCCTCTACAGAGAGGGAGCAGGCTCACGGAGGAGATACAGGGGTGGAGGAGGAGGAAAGACACCAGTTTGAGCTGTGTTTGTGGAAGAGCAGGAAGCTATTAACTGGGAAGTATGCAGAGCGTGAAATAAGCATGATAACACAGACAGAGAGGGCAACAGACGAGATGCACAAAACTAAAGGAAAAATGGAGGGAAAAAAACTCAGAAAAGAGCAGGAGTCAGTGTCCTCATATGCATATTATAATGTATGTGGAGAGAAGAGCGATCGCTTTCACACGTCTCAGAGTTCAAAAGGTGTATTGTGTGCGTGTGTGTGTGCTGGTTAAGTGTGTGCCAGAGTGTTTGTGCAAGTGTGTTATTAAAGGCGAGAAAAAGTCCTGGCGTCGACACGTTTTTCCCATTCCAGGTAGTAAGTCGGAGTGTGATGACAAATTTCCCAACACAAGCAAAAAAACTGCACTGTCAGGCAGTTGAGCTCTGGCTCATTTTTTTCATAAGTGCTTTTTTTTGTGAAGAGGAGAGAATGCATGTACTGTAGGTTAACTCGGTTCTCCCTTTGTGTGTGAGAGGGAGACAGCGATTTGTTAAATGACATGTTAGGTTTATTTTCCCCCCAGACACTGTACATCCACGGTCAGCAGTACTAACTTAGGACAAAGAGAAAAGTTTGGGTGCAGGAGCAGCAGCAGCAGCAGCAGCAAAATAAACAGTGTAACTCGATAGGGATGCATCCATTATTATGAAGATGAGGAATTTCATCCAAAACTTTCAGCTACCACACACAAGCAACAAGGACAGTTTAATTTGCAACCCGCTGTGCTCACTTCCTGATCCTTTGTTCAATATGACATCTAAGTGTGATGTAAGCTAGCCCTGATTGTCCTAGGGTAGCTTTGAGTCCAAGCAAGTACGTCATACAACATACTTAATGTACGTACATGACTTATACATTTGAACTCATACAAAGCAGCTATTTAAATTTTAATAAAATCAGAGGTGAAATTAGAGGTTACATAAGTCATGACATCCAGTGTGAAGGTGCATTAGAATAGAATAGAATCTTAATTGTCGTTGTAATTAATAGAAAGTAAAATACAAAATTATGGCTCATATGGCTAGTGCTAAAAAAACCATATATAAACGATGAACATCAATGATAAAACTCCAGTAAAACAGATATGTATGTGAAACATTACTGTCACGTAATGTGTTGGAATTTGGAGTAGAGGTAGCACTGCCTTAACCAAAATGCCCAGAATAGACAAAACTCTCTTGGACCAACTTTATTTGTGGCAATAGCTGGTGGGTGTTTCATGCAGAAATATAACCAAACCAGTCATTGTTTGTAGTAGTACAAACGGAGCATTTTCAGAGAAGCTCAACCAAGTAGTTCTTGAAATAACAAAGCTGATTGTGGTCCTGAACAGTTGAATCAATAAGAAGGAAATAACCAGAGAGCATAGACCTTCTCCAAGGGAGCTCAGAGTGGGATATGGCAATGAAAACAATTGATAGATTTATATAAATTGTCAGTTTAATGTAATTTTATTATTAGATCAATAGATATTCACGAAAAATAATATTTTCATAATGTGGTTTTCTTCTGGATCTAGCTCCATAAATGTTGAAGATGCGTCAAATCTGTGGACACATTACTGAATCAGCAGACGCTCTCCTACACTGTGGTGTCAGTTACATGTCTATAGCTTTATTTACTACCTTAATGTAGCTGTTTTTCCTCAACCCCTGTAAGTATAAGCATGCTGGATCACTATATCCGGAATATTGCCCATATCTGGATCAAACTTTGTGTTTTGATAGAATCTATGATGGTGTATTTTTCTGTGTGTTATTTGTGGTGTGCCAAGACAAACTCTAAATTTGGCCCTATCTCACAATGATGAAGAATCCATTAAAAATCTTCTGGATCCAGACGATGATCCAGATCACTCCCAGAACCTAATCGATAGGTCGATTAGGTTCTGGCATAAGTAAACTAATGACGACAAAAACATAATTTCCTTGGTGGAGGTAAAAAAGATATCATAAAGCGTCACATTGAAGTAAACCTGGAGGTCAATGAAGTCAGTGTTTGCAGTGTTTTCATCAAACACTTGATGTGCAAAGAAACCAGAAAATGTGTGCAGACGACAAGAACAAGGAGAAAAGAGAGCCGCATTTCTCAGAGTAACTACTGCCCATGTGGCTCTGGAGGGGCACAGAGGTCATATGAACTCTGATAGTCCCGACTGTTCAGGCTGAGGTCGCACCGCAGAGCCTGATGTGTTTGTGGAACAATCAGATTCAGTGCGATTTGTTCACACTGTCATAGAAAGCCAAGGTTTCATTCTATGGATACAGTCGGTCTGATTCTGCATGAAACTCCAACCTCGTCATGCAGTCTAAAACTTCAAATATGACACATTCATGGGAAAAATATCACTAGTACCTCCTCATATGCTTCAGACAATTCCATGCAAACAAAAAGTTCTGGAATAAATCTAACTCCAAGACTGTTTACCTCATTTTGTGGAATTAAAATGATCAATCCATGTTTTATCCTACCTGGCCTTAAACTGACTGCTTGACTTCATGTAAATAGAACAACTAGAAATAAATTGAGTTCTTATTATTACTAGGTCGAGATCCCGCACGGAATAAATTCACTTTCATTTGTCCATAGAGGGGAAACAGACAAAAGGGCCGAGTTTAAAAGTTCAGAGATCAACTGATCGTGCTATGAGGAAAAACATGAAAATAAGCCTCCGCTCAGTTAAAAGTGAGCTGAACATGGCACCTGTTCATCTGTGGTTACACAAAACTAGACTTTAAGGATAAAAAAGTCAAGCTAGTATCATGTACAGAAATAACTGAATGCCAGAAGTGAAGGCAAAGAGCACGTCTGAAGTGAACACACTTATCTTTGGTGCTCGCTCTTTGACCCCGATGAGCCATGTTTTCATTTTATTTCTGAAAAAGCTTCATAAATTCACAGCACAATTCAGGGATCGTCACACTGCAGTTGAAAAATGCGGCAAGTTGGCGCATAAAGATGATGCAACTGGTAGACAACCGCTGGTCCGGATACTCCTGTTACCAGAGCCTTGCATCTCCACAGCTACATGCCATTTTCAATATTTCATGCAAAACAAAATTATCGCTATAAATTGCATGTGTGTCTATTTCCGTGTGTGTGTGGGGGGGGGGGGGTGTCTGTGTGTGTGTGTGTGCGGTGGAGGAGAGGAGTCTTGTTTAGCTGGAGTTTCCTTAAAAATAAACTCAGAGGTCCCGGAGGGAGGGAAAGTCTGTTAAAGAGCACTGAGCATCGATACAGATAAGTGGCTTTGTCGTGTTTGTTGTTGATCATGCCATAATCGTTTCAGGACAGATGGTCGGATAGTTTGAGACACATAAAAGTTTCAACCTCATCTCCTAATCCTTTTGACTTTGCGCGTGTGTTGCAATAAGATTTATGTAGTTTTCATACGTTTCTCGCTTCTCGGAGAAGTTATGTAAATAGGAATTCATGGACACTTGTGGAGGAAGGGTTTAACACACACAGAGTCAGAATAACATAAGGACACTCACACAGCGCCAGAAAAAAAAAAAACAGTAGAGCACAGCAATGATTATGCACCAGATCTGCTTACACCATATTTCATCATTACTGGGGAGAAAAAACACTCAACTATTGATCTGTGCCACTGCTTCCCTTTCTCTCTCAGCCACTCTCTGATTCTGTCTTTTATTCCTGATTTTACTTCCCTCTTTTTACTTCTCTCTCACACCTAGAAATTTGCAAGCACAACCACACTTCTTTTTTTTCTGAACAGATCCCAGTAGTAAATAAGATCATAAACATAAATTATCCCCCCGCTGCCAAACTCTCAAACAGAAACAAACGCGCAGGAGGAGGTGGACACAAAATAGTGAACACCTGTGCAATCGAATGCAATCCAGTACAATAGCCCTGCAATGAATACGACCTTTGTGGAGATTCTTTTTGATCCAGTACAAAAAAGTATAGAAATATAAAAACAATACAATGTGCTACTCTATACACAACAACCCAAACATGTCAAGACCCAAGAATTTAAACTCTTTTCTTGTTTAACCGCTCAATTTTTTTGGCTCCAGGGAAAGTTTTTGTGCAGTTGGTTGACACTGGAACAAGAAGAGCCACTAATATTTATTTCCTTTGGATAAGTTGATCATTTTTTGGAGTTTTTCAGGCAAATATTCATACTGAATACCCAAATATTTCAATAGTTTAAAACATTCAGTACACTCCTCTCTCACTATGGCAGAAAGTTAGACCAAAGTTGAAATTTTAAAGCTGCACAAGAAGTAACATTTAACACTTGAACATAAAAAATTCAACTATGACACTGTATTTTAAGTCAATTAGGGCTGTGTGATCAACCTAGAACTGCAAAAATTCATCAGTTACATGCACCTTAGCAAATCAATTAATTCATTTGGCAACTGATAATGAGTTTGAGCTGTTTTTTAACAAGAAAAAACTTAAAATTCTCTTGATTTCAGCACCTAAAATGTAAACATTTTCTGATTTCTTTCCTCCTCTCGGACAGGAAACTATGTTTTTGTTGTAGACATAACAAGACATTTGAGGATGTCATGTTGGATTTTGAAATACAATTTTTCACCACTTTCTGACATTTTTACCATAAATGATTACCTCAGAATATAACTGTCAATGACAATATCATCAGATGCAGCCCAGTGATCAGAACAGTTCCAAACTGTCCCGCTTTTTTGCACCGAGACACAGTTCAAGGGTCAAATTTGTGGCCAGTTAACGCTCTCTCTCTCTCCAGTAATCTATTAATCTGTAATTTTTCCCCTCATTAGTGTCTCCTAAGTTTCTCTAAAGTTCGCCTTTTGTCCCTCCTCTCCTTATCGCTTACCTTGAGGAGGCTTTGCATGGTGTTTCATCAACGTGGCTGGGGACATGAAGGGAATCAAACTACTTTATAAAAGCCTACACCCACTTTGATGTGTGATTGATTGATGTTACACCTGTTAATAAGGGCTCCAGCTCTGACAATGTGATGGTGATGTTGCAACTGAGCATACATTGCCAGTCAAAAGTTTTGAAACACTTTCGCTTTCTTTTTCTTTTTTAAAAATTATTTTATTATTTAAATACCGGAGACATCCAAGCTGTGACAGAACATGTTTGAAATTATGGCGTAAAATGTTAAACGACCCAGAACATGTTTTGTATTTTAGATTGTCCCAAGTGACAGATTTAGCTTTAATGACAGCTTTGCATTCTCTCATCAGATTCACCCACCAGGAAAAAAATTAAATTCACAGAGACTGTACATTTGTGCCATTTCTTGTCTTCTTATTGTGCCTTAGTCCATCAGTTGTCTTGTGCAGATGAAGGATGGGTACAAACAACCCTATTACTGCGATTACAACTACTGCACAAATCATATTATGGCAAGTGGCAGCAGAGAGAAAAGACAGTCCATCATTACTTTAACACAGGAGTGTCTGATTGTTGCCATGGTGGGCCAAGACACTGTACTTTTTCTTTCCAAACAGTCTCCTCAGCAGGTGATTTCACTGAATTCCTTCCCACTGACTGCTCTGTTAAACACCAGCATTAGACAGTGGCTGGAAAGAAAAGCTGCAGTGTTGTGGCCCTTTGTGGCAATGACTGTACATCCCTGCTTTAAGAAATGAAGGTCAGTCAATCCAAAACTCTCAAAAACTTTCAGTGTGTGCAGTCACTAAAATCATTTCTGTTATGATGAAACTGGTCCTCACAAGGAAAGGAAAGGCTGAAAGTTACCTCGCCTGCAGAGGATATGTTTATTACAGTGACCAGTTTTTAAAAAACGACAATTTACAGCACGTTGGTTTTTTGGACAGGCTGACCTTCATTTATCAAAGTAATGATGGACTGTATTTTCTCTTAAGTGTTTCTTGTCATAATATGAACGTGCACAGTAGTTGTAGTGGCAGTAATGGTGTCGTTAGCTGTATAGTCACAAAGCTAAATGCGGCTACTTTGGGCAATCTGAAGGATAAAACATCTTCTAGATAATTCCATACGTGTTCTTTCACACTTTGGATATCTTCAGTAATAATGTTTTATGTTGGAAACAATAAAACCAGCTAAAAAAAACATTGAAGGAGAAAGTCAGTCCACACTTTTGACTGGTGACGTACATTGTCTCCCCACTGGAATATCTTCCATCCTAATCTCTCAGTTTTTGTCACCTTGGTTGCTTTGGCTACTATGCTGCACCAACAGCAACCAGTTCATAGCATCTTATAGGTGTTTTATATCTCCTGCTCTCTTTGTTCAGTCTTTCACATGCACACACACATTCACACACATGCACACAACAAGGCAAAGAAACTAGCTGTGGTAAGTAACAAGTGAAAACGCCATCTGTCAAGCGAGAGCGCATTTGCTTTGCCTCAGCATTTTCAGGGGAATGCCTTGAAGACAAAAAGGTCCTTGTTCTCAATCTCTCCGCAAATCCCATCTCTCATTCTTCCTCCCTCTTCCTTCATCCCCCTTGCTCCGTGCGCCTTGCCGCTCCGCCACCATCAGCAAAGTTGCACACATAAGCATTGGTCAGCGTTCAATTACCGTGAACACCAGGGAAGGATGGGGAAAGTACTTGACAGAGAAATGCACTTCAAGCACTGATTAAATACTGATACCAAGTATAAAAAGCTTAGCCCCTAGGTTGTGTGTGCGTACACACATTGAGAAAAGGAAATGGGAAAAATGTGTGTATGAGAGAGAGAAAGAGAGAGG
>JAQQAE010016071.1:0-11868 GCA_029823295.1 Pseudamia nigra
AAGAAGATATTTGTCTGAAGAAGAGAAATAGGTAAGTCGCAGTTTGTTGCAAAAAGAGTAAAATATTCTTTGGTTTTGTGTGAAACGGCTTCATCAAGACACAGTAATGGCCACTGCCTTGACAAATTAAATCTCATTATTGAAGATTAAGCAATGACAGTGGTCAAATTATTCTAGGCCTGTTCATGTGAGTAGACACAGTGGACTTAATTTCTCATCTCACAAAATGACCAACTGCAACCTCATTGTTCTAGAATAAAGAAGCAAAATAGGTAAAATTCATTCCAGGCCTGTTCATGTTGAGCTGCACAGACGCTGAAGAGACTGTGACGACACATGACTTCCTGTTTGTAGTCTTTAAAACTGCATACATACAGTCTTATACACTGCCCATAAAGTTGGAGTAACTTGTTCACAGATACATTCCTCTTTTTATTCCTATTTATACACATCAGTAATCACCTTTGGATGAGATTGATCAATATAGTTTTTAGAAGATATAGACTATCAAGAATAAATAAGTAAATTGTCACAATCATTTCATGAGAAAAGATAAAAAAAATTAAATTTCAACTTTATAGGTAACAGTGTGTCTCAACAGTTTGACCACATACTTAGTACTTACTTGGAAGGTTGTTTTTTATGTTCACAGAGATCATTTCGGGCAGGACATTCTGATTTAAATGTGACTGCACAAAAGTTGCTCTGGGACGATTTGATCAAGCCTGACACAGATGTTCCCTGAGATCTCAACCCCTGCCCCCTGCAGAGCCTGGCGTCATGATTTTATATGACAAAATAGGAGAAATGTGCTTTATTCAAGAGGAGATTGTCGAGGTGGAGGAGATTGTTTTTCAGATTTACACAGTAGCACAATAGCATAGCAGAATGAATGTAGATGGCCAGGATTCAAAGGTACAGCTGATTAGGAGCGTGTAAGTCAGGGATGATGGTAATTGGACAGAAAATTAGGTGCAGACTTTCACACCTGCTTGAGCTTTGTCCAAGCTTCATAGAGTATGTGCTTCAGTCAGGATCAGAAAAGTATCTGCTGCTTGCCATTGACTATAGTATCTTTTTTTTTTTTTTCAAAGTAAGGTCCCATGGACCAAAGCTTAATGGGCGTGACTTAGGTTGTATTCCCACCTGGATTGTTTGGAGCTGCTGTTCTGAAACAGTGAGCTTTTTACCCCCAAAAAATTTGTTTGTGCATGCATGAACGCAGCACACACTCAATGTGGGACAAAACAGGTGGGCCAAGATCACCGAGAACGGGTGGTCTCGGCTCGCTCCAATTCAATCCCCACAGCAGTTTGTTTGAGGTGAGAATACAATCAACTCAGCAACACAACTGACTCATAAATGTGAGTAACACTGAAATAGTGGGATTGCAGTAATGCACTTGGTCGCCAACCATCATTCAAAACAAGACAAGGAGGAACAAACAAGCCAGTCATGCAGCTGAAGATCTATGGTGTTTTTCCTGAGGTAAGAAGAGAGCATAGCATTTGTTTACAGCTTTTGACGATACAAAGTGTTAAACTGTGAACACAAACAACCTAAAGCACAACTGCTGCAAACGTATCATTTTATCCCCAGAAACGGAACAAAGCTAATGAGCCACAAGTGTGAAAACACATCTTGGCTCCCTAAAAGATCTGTAAATTAAATAAAACTAAAGGTTATTTGATTGCCCATAATCTCAAGATATCCACCAAAATGTCACCGCAGAGCAGAATTTTTTAATGACTTTTTGGAAGTCTTTTCTTGTTACAATGAATATTGCAACCTATCTCAAGAGCTGACAGGTGGTATTACAGTAATTCATTGAATAATGCTTATTAGATTAGATTCAGCTTTATTGTCATTAAGAAGGTACATTTCTCTGACAGTGAAATGCAGTTTGGCATCCAGTCCGAAGTGCAAACAGTAGTCTATATAAAGTGCATAATACTCATGTAGCATATGCACATGTCCAGAATAATTTAAAAACAGGTGTTAAAACCGAGTAGCTTATAGTGGCCACAGTATTTACAGAGATATATTAGCCCTTACGAGGATTAAGGGGTAGAAAATGGATGGATGGATATTACATAGATGATAATATAACAACACTTGATTTAAGAAACGTGATATGTACACAAACATTTAATTTAGAAGTCTAGAAACTAGAAACAGAGAGTACAGCTTTTCTAAATTTTAAGTGTGTCACTAAACACTACTATTGTCCTTAAAAAACTCTGGTAAATACATTTATTCTCAGAAAACTGAGACTGAAGCTCAAGGATCTCTTGAACTGAATTATTGCCCTTTATGCCAACTGCTAGAATATGTTACAATAACAAAACAACCACATGAGAGACGTGTGACATGTCTCTGGGTCTTTGAATGTTGAGGTGAAATCACTGCTTCACTGGGTCACATGTTTATTCATCGCCAACACTGTATTTTTTTCTGCTGCTGCTGTAAGTGATGCACTACCACAAGAAATCTGTGGAGGAAACAATCCTTATGCAGTATTTACTAGTGTTTCCAAATGCCATGCCAAACTGTCATAAAAATCATCTTCTTGTCTAATTTTAAATATTCAGCTTCACTGGGACCAGTTTGCTTTCTGTGCTGACAGGATGTGGAGGCTCAAAAATATCAGTATGAGGATCTGACACAATTTTGGTTTGGGTCTGTTGATTTGATTTCTTGACAAAATATCTGGAGACCAAACAGAAGAAAGCGTTTCTATACAGCTTCTCTCTGCTCTGGTCTTTTATTTTTTTGAACAAATATTCAAGTTGAAAGGCATCAGAATGAAGATCTACGTATGTGAAAAATAGACACATGAACCAGTTCCTTTCCTCTATGAGTCACATGTCAACTGAAGTAGAACTAAAATCCAGCTTTTGATTCACACAAAAACCAGCATTACCCAACCTCATCAACATTGTTGATGAGCAGGTTGTTGCTGTGATACGATGTTCTCAGCCTTGTTCTACATCTTCATGAGTGATGATAGCATGTCATTCTGCAAACACTGCCCTGATGTTAATTGTCTTCATATGGTGCTCAAGATCCAGGCTCTGTTTCTTTGCTCATCATGCATATTTCTGAGCAGCAGAATGAGCTTTGTGAGCTCAAAAACAATACATTTAATTAACTGCTGACTGGTAATGCTGGTGTTTTTGGCCAAAGGCTGCAAAAGTCTGTTACCTAAAATAACAGGCAAGGAGACTCTGACACACATGCAATAAGTGACACACTCAAATGTTACTAATTATCACACCCTGCTGCAAACACCCACAATGTCAGATCTTTAGAGCTGGAAGGTGACATGAGCATGGAAATGCTGCAACAGTTTCATGCACAGGCACATATACAGCAAAAAGAATGTTATTAAAACAGACTTATAAAATGTACAGTACGGTAAGCAAAAACACACTGTTATAAAATAGTTTTCATTAAGTACAAGTAGGTTGCATTATGAAATCACAAATATACAATATAAATAATCTGACAGCAACCATTTGACAAAAACTGATGATGGAATTGGCTGGATAATGGCTGGCATGGTTAATTGTGCATATTCAGAGCCTGCAACCTTGCAGTGGAAGTGGGCAGCAGGGGCTTCCCATGTCAATCCCTCTGGAAAGTATTTCCTTGGAATAAGAGGGCCAGTCAACAAGAAGCTGATTACAGACATCACCAGGAAGATGGAGACTGCTTCAACATGGCTCTGCCATTGCCACTGAGGGCAGATCAATGGCCGAATCTTGTTGGAAGAAGTAAGTGAGGGCGAAGCTAAGCGGGGAAGCTCAAGTGGCTGAGGGAGTGATTCCAGGGATCCACATCCACTGTTGAATCCCCTTGAAGTGTCATGGGCCATTTGATGAAAGACCTGTGAAGGGGGGGTACACACCTGAAGACCCAGTGAAGCACCTGGACCAGGAGGCTCTGCCCAGAGAGAGAGAGAGGGGGGGGGGACCTACTGTAGGTCAGCCATCTGTATGAGGAGCAGAGAACCACTGCAAAGTGGGCCAGCTGTGATGTTCCACCATCATGGTGTACAGATATAGTGTTTTTATCTGCATACGGATACTATGCCTGTACCACTGTAGTAATGTAATCCTATTTATTTATGTACTGTACACTGTGTAAATCCATACAGATCAATTAAATATCAGCTGGAAACTCTTAACTCAGTGTGCTTAAATTAAAGGGCCAGGAGACACATGAGAGATGAACTGGTTTTTCCAACTCGACAGGACAGCTCATGTGACTCATTTATTTTAAACCTGGGGATAGAAATGATCTATTGAGCTAGAAAGCACTGAAAGGGCATAAACACCCACCAAGGGAACACACACTGTGCCACCTCCTGAGTGATGAAGCAGGAGATGCTACAAAAAGTACAAAATTGGTCTAAATTTTTACTTAGCATCCTTTTGCATTCTGGAAAGCATCTGAAGACAAATCAAACTGCCCAATATCGAGATGTAGTAATTTTTAGAAAATAATCTACTGAAACCTTGACTTTGAACACATCTGCCTTGTCCAGCAGATATTTCAACCTGATTTCTACTGACTGGGTCAAATTGATCACTGATTTGGTTAAGTTGATCATAAATGAAACAGGTGCAATGTGGATTGATGCAATGATAGGTTGCCACATACTGTATGTCAAAGATGGACTGGGTTTCGCTGCCACCTGTGGCTACTGCCTGTCTGTGACTGGTCACAAATTGGCCTGTGGAAATCAAAACTGAGAGTCCAGGGTAATAAAATCTGATAAATTATGACACAGACATCTTTCTTTTTTGCCAAGTGTGACTTTTTCCTGACTTTGACCTTTATCCAATGTCCAACCATCTGTAGCCACCATGGAGCTCACTCACAAAAACAACAGACAGACCTGAAAAAAACGAATTCATGTTAATTCAGTTCAATTAATTCAATTCAATTTGGTTTGATTCAGTACAATTCCATTCAGTTAAATTCAGTTCAGTTCAGTTAAAAATGATCTCTATGTGTTTCACAAATCAAGGCCAAGGTTTCAAAAGCCTGTTCAAAAAGCAAACCCAAAAAACAATAAATGGACAGCAGGAAAATCAATTCACCTTGATTTTTGGTGATTTGTGATATCGTGTCATAACTAATCACAGAAAAATGCATTAGTCCTTCCCCCATGAGCCAGTCGAATTCAAAATGTGAAAATTTTGTATTTAAACCATCAAATGTTAGAACCAGTCAAAATCAAGCTAAAATTAGTCCCATGCCAACTGCCAAAATTCCCGGGTAGCCTTGCATCAGAATCTGATA
Organism: Pseudamia nigra; assembly: GCA_029823295.1. Classification (NCBI taxonomy): domain Eukaryota; kingdom Metazoa; phylum Chordata; class Actinopteri; order Kurtiformes; family Apogonidae; genus Pseudamia; species Pseudamia nigra. The sequence goes on from JAQQAE010016071.1 coordinate 5,311, forward strand.
TCAGGTGACCTTGGGAATGATGTGCTCCAACCAGTCACAGCATTTTCTGATGCAAAGAAAGTGGATATGACACTTCACGGGAAAATAGTGTATTTGTGACAAAGATAGTAAGAGGTCCGCAGAAAATGGAAAAAGGAAAAATAAAATCCACACCCGTCAACACTCTTAAAGAAGTCTTCAACAGACACATACTAGCTGTAGGACTACTGGCTGAGTCATGGCATCAGCTGCAATGAGTAACATGGGCAGAAACAAGTCACTGGTCACCAAAGCCAGTGTGTTTCACTCTAAATGAAGCTGGTTGTTTTGGATATCACACAGGAAAAGTCACATGCAGAAGTCACCAAGTAAAACACATCTGTAACACCAGGGCTGAACAGACGTGCTCACAGCTGGCCACTTCTATCCCAATTCCTCTGGATGGATGTTAACAAAGGTCTAAACAGGGCCAGTTAGAAAAAAGATATTTAAACAAATATATACTGTAAGTAGGGTGCACTTCCATAAAGGTGACTGATCAGAGAGCAGAAATACACCCTTTAAATGCAACTTACATATTTTTTCTGTCTGGGAAACATAATTCAAAAGTCCTAAGTTTTATTGAAACCCAACATATCTCTGCTAGTTTCCCCTCTATTTTTTTCTTGGCTGCATCACATTTTCTTTCCTTTGATCACTCTCTGTTTTCATTCTGTGCTGCAGTGATGCTCTCCAATAGTGTCCTCCTTGCTGCCCGGCTTCACTCACATTTCACTGCGTTGCATGCATAGAACATTACCAGAGTTTAGACACTGAGTTTGCACAAGTCAATCACATATGTGTCTCACCCAGAAGCTTTTTGGTGTTTTATTTGTTGTATGCAGAGTTGTGGAGGCTTCTGATTCTATATCAAATTGAACACAGAATCTGTGACTGTGCAGAGATGAGGAAGGTCAGAGGGTTTAGGTCGTCAGTAGATTCAGTACAACAGGGACTTCCTGTGTCCTTCAGTGCTCTGAGCTTCTCTGTGGCTGGACTGTTAAATTATTCATCTGTGAGGAAGCCCAGCAGACATCCCTTTACGTCCCACGAGCTCTAAACTAGGCAGACGAGTAGCTGGGACACTGCTGCCGGAAATAACATGGCAGAGAAATTTGGCAGCAGTCGCTTCGGCACATGGCTGCTGACTGGTTCAGTGACTGGTTCTGCAAATGTAGCTTGTCATTACAGGCAGAAATTTGTCGCTTTCAGTTTAAATTCATGGTTTGCCGATTTTACTTGTAGTTTATAAATTTAGATGTTGTGGTAGTTCATGGTACGGACCTATTTCTGAATCTGAGTCTGCATTACGTAAATGATGACATTTTGTTCGCTTTTGTTTATTTAGCTAATTTTTTTTGTTCTTGAATGGTTTAATTCTTATGTTACTCAACTTTGTCCATAATATATACTTTGGCATAATATATACCTGGGGAACATCATTAAACATGCTAGTGTCTGATTTAATGATGGTACTGATGGAAACAGCATGGACATAGACAACATAGTCGGTTGTTATACTGACTGTATCAACTTTTGCTGTGACACTGTTGTACCTGCAAAAACAGTAAAATGTATCCCAAACAATAATCGATGGATTATCAGTAAAATCAAAGATATCCCCAACCAGACAAAACAAGACTTCAAAAATGGTGGCAGAAAAAGATTCAGAGAGGTGCAACAGGAGCCGAAGAGGAGATTTAAACAAACCATTTCTTGAAAATGCAAGGTCATGATTTGCCATTAATTGTGCTGCCCATATGCAGAGATTTTTGCAAGGCCAACAGGAGAGAAGAGAAGTCTCTGTCACTTGCTCCGCACAGGTAAGATTCATACTGTTGTTAAGGCATAGTCGCATTATTATGTTACGGGTTATTCTATTTTTCAACGTGCATGCATTTGACCTAGGCGACACAGTGGTGCAGTAGGTAGCACTTGTGCCTCACAGCTAGAAGGTTCTGGGTTCAATGCCAACAGCAGGTGGTGGGGCTTTTCTGTGTGGAGTTTGTATGTTCTCCCCATGTCTGTGTGGGTTCTCTCTCCAGGTACTCCAGCTTCCTCCCTTCCTAGGGGTTAGGTGAATTGGTCACTCTAAATCAAGGGTGTCCAATCATTGCCACAAAAGGCCAAGACACTGTACTTTGTCTTTCCAACCAGTCTCTTCATCAGGTGATTTCATTTAATTCCTTCCCACTGATTGCACTTCAGTGAAAACACCTGCTTTAATGAGTGGCTGGAAAGAAAACCTGCAGCGTCTCGGCCCTTTGTGGCAATGATTGGACACCCCTGCTCTAAATTGTCCATAGGCATGAACGTGAGCGTGAATGGTTGTCTCTATGTGTTAGCCCTGCAATGAAATGGCAACTCATCCAGGGTGTACCCTGCCTTTGCAGTAAGTCAGCTGGGATCGGCTCCAGCATCCCCTCCGACCCTCACGAGGATTAAGTGTTAGAAAATGGATGGATGTTTTTGACCTGACTATGTTAGTGGAATGCAAGTTATCAACACAGACCGGCTAATGTTAATGTTGTTTATGCTATTATTGTATCATGACTAATTTATCAAACACATTCAGATCTAAAGAATGATAGAAAATAATGACCTTTTTAAACCAACAGCAAATTTTGAAAGTGTTATCTTCTACATCATTGACAACTAACATTTGTTTTTTTTTTCACAGGACCGTCTGCATTGGACAGAGATGTGTGTGTGGTGGATCATGTGATCATCAACTGGACATATTGTGACTGACTGTTAAAGGCAACCTTTCACACCCACAACCAAGTGAACCCACTGTTTGTGACCTTGAATGGTTCTGTAAATAAAAGTTTGTTCTCTGAAAGTGCGGATGTCATCAGTGTATGACATACTGTACCAATCATAAATGTGTGAGGTATTTCTCTGCATACATGTATTTTATCTTATGGTTCTTCTTCAGCTTCTGGACTGATATGTTTTCTGTGTCACAAACATCTTCAAGAAAACATATCAGAGCAGAAGCTGCAGAAAAACACACAAGAAATCAATGACCTGGATGACTGACTTGTTTTTTTTTTTTTTTTAGCAAATACATGTATTTGTAAGAATTGTTTTGTTGAGTACCGTTCACTCACTCAGCTACGATTGTGATGTAAAAAATGTTCTCCTTGTGAGTTACATCACACTCCACACCTTAATGGAGAGGAGTAAAAAAGTTTCAATGATAAAACCTGACATAGCAAATGAAATGAAAAATGAACAAAATAATCCGGCATACTTTTATTAAATACAAAAAATAAGACAAAATAACCAAAATCAAGGAAATGCATGCAAAAATGGCCAAAACCTTTGTCTACATGCAATATTTGAGACTATTCTAAATGTAATGAAGTTCATCACCACTTGAATAGTTCCTGTATGAGGTACTCAAAGTTTCACTCAAGAACTTATGTTTATGAGTACTTCCACATATACTTGAGTCATTACAATTGTAAAGTAACAGTACTCTTGAATATCATGTCTGGTTCATCTACACATCTCTGTTTATCTGTGTTTACACATATCTGATCAAATGTGTAAACACTGCAATTTTTTTTACATCTAACTATTTGAAAGAAATCTTACAATAGACGTTGGAGCCAAAGAAATGATGCTCAGTAATGTTATACAGTAATGGAAACCTGTTTGTTCTCACAGCTGTGTAAAAAAACTTTGTGCAGATTTGAAAACATAAGAGATTGTGAATGTCAGTAAATAACAGATACAAAGCTGTACATTTCACACAGTTGTTTAATTAAAATGCAGCACAAAATAAGGCACAAACTATGATAAATCTGTTCATAAGTCCATCACGCACCAAAACGTTACAATTCAGTTTCACTGTATTGCAGACTTGAGGTCCAAATTTAAAAATAACAAGATTACACATAAAATGTATCACATAAAACCAAAAACACACACACACACACACACACACACACACACACACACACATCATTATAAGCTACTAGTAGTTTATACAGGCCTCCTTGTTTATATTCAACCAGCAGTGAACAGTGATGAACAACATGCTCTAAATATCGTACATCACTGTACAATATGTGTGGTATTTGTACCTTAGCTGCACACATACCACATTTACCAAGGAGAGTATTATCTTGTACAAACATCTGGAGACATTGCCTATGAATATCATCATCTGTCTCTGTTATAAAGTGTCCAAAGATATTTTACCTTATTACACACACACAGAATTTTTCCAGACAACATAAAATCAAGATATTTCAGACCTTCATCCTCTTTGGTTCTATAGATCATGATGACACTCGTACTGATTGTTGAGCTGCATCAGTAAGGCCTCTCGCAGCGTGCCATTGCTGCTGAGGTTGGACGCAGTAAGACAGTCATTTTAAACTTCCTTAAAGATCCTGAGGGTTATGGGAAAAAAAGTCAAGTGGTAGACCCAAAAAAGTTTCACCAGCCCGAAGCCGGAGGATCCAATTGTCTGTCCGTCAAGACACGGGAAAATCCTCAGCCCAAATTAAGCTTGTCACTGGTGCCACCTGCAGTCCCATAACGATTAGACGACATCTGTGGGAGAAGGGTTTTAAGAACAAAAAATGTCTTGAAAGACCCTGTCTCCTTCAATGGCACAAAATTGCCCATTTGGAGACCAAACATGGGACATTGAAAGGTGGAAGAAAGTTTAATTCTCTGATGAGAAAAAATTTAACCCTGATGGTCCTGATGGCTTCCAACATTATTGGCATGACAAGGAGATCCCACCTGAGATGTTTCCTACATGGCACAGTGGAGGGGGCGCCATCATGATGTGGGGGGCTTTTTTCTTCAATGGAACAATGGAGCTTCAGCTTGTGCAGAGGCATCAAACAGCAGCTGGCTATGTGGAGATGTTACGGGGGCATCGCTCATGACTGAAGGCCATCGTCTGTGGTAAAGACTGGGTTTTTCAACAGGACGACACTGCAGTTCACAATGCCGCCTGACAAAGGACTTCTTCAGAGAAATAACATCGCTCTTTTGAACCATCCTGTATGTTCCCCTGATCTAAATCCAAATGAGAACATTTGGGGTTGGGTGGCAAGGGAAGTTTACAAAAATGGACACCAGTTCCCTCTGTGAAGCCATCTTCACCACTTGGAGCAACATTCCCACTAGCCTCCTGGGAACACTAGCATCAAACATGCCGAAACAAATTTTTGAGGTGATTAACAAGAATGGTGCAGCTACTCATTACTGAGTCCTTTGTTGAAAATTTGATTTCTATTTTAGGGTTTTTGTTTGGGCTTTTAAAGTCTGTGGTCTTAAACTTTTGATGAGCTGATAAACAGCCGATTTCAGTTTAATGGTTGTTTGCAATAAATTGCTTACTCTGTGTTTTTTGTTGTTCTATCTCTACTCTTTTCTTTTGTCTCTCCTCTGTCCACTAACCCCAACCGGTCGAGGCAGATGGCCGCTTACCCTGAGCCGTTGGTTCTGCTGGAGGTTTTTCTCTTCTGCTAAAAGTTTTTCCTCCCCCGTCGCCTTTGGCTTTCTCTCGGTGGTTCTGTTGGGGTTACTCTCTTTATAGTCATGGGGTCTCAGCCTTGAATTGTGAAGCGCCTAGAGATAATCGGCAATTATGATTGGCGCTGTACAAATAAAGATTGAAGTGAATACTCAAAATTTCTTGTCTCACTCCCATTTCTTCTTTCTGCATTTTGAAGCACTACTTAGAACCTTGTTCAGATCCAAAAGTGCAAAATGTACATTCTTGCAATTTTTCAACTGGTCTTAAAATTTTGATCAGGAGTGTATGATGTTTAACACCATATTCAGAGTATATAGTGAGAAGCTGTTGAATTCCAGCAATATATGGACTAAGAGCCACCAGATCATCTGCATACATTATTTGATTCACCATATAATGTATTGAGTATTTCCAGTCGTACACACAGTATTTCAAGATTTCAGTTACTGCGTTGTACAACCTGAATTTGTCCCTTTTCTCTGTAGAGAAGCCTGACTTTTTCAGAGTGTCTCGCACTTTAATAAGGTGCTGTTCACACAGCTTCTTCATCTTGTCCCAGTACTGATCAGTAGTTGTAGAATAGCCATGGCTCCAGGGTAACTCAAACATTTTTGCATACACCTCTGCATTCTTCTGTGTTCCGTCGAGCTGGGTCTGTATACATGCGTCTGCGCAAATTTCCAGCAAACACTAGACCTCAGCATCGAAGCAACTCGTGAAGCCGCAACCATTGTTTTGAAATGAGTGTACTCAAACGGTCCGCGCTAAAGGTGTGAAACAGGCCTAGGCCAGACTGCCAATGTGAGTGCGCCCTAGAAGACCTGGGAAGGCAGCAGGCCTAGATGGAGTGTTTTCAGGGCTGCTCAACTGTGTGAACCTCTTCACAAGATCTCCAACCTGAGTCTGCAACTGGGGAGGACCCACTTGACATGGGGTCTCAGCAGTCATAGAATCAGCCTCTCCAAGGTCTTCATGATGTGACAGCCACTGGTTTGTAGTCATTAAACTCAGCTGGACACCAAACTTTGGGC